>DWCF01001068.1:0-34407 GCA_018230265.1 Delias oraia
ATGATAGCTACATTCTATATCTTGCAGAAGCACAAGAATTCGCGAGTGTTTTAAAGCGTGGTCGAGTTGGGAGATCACACGTGGCATGCCGGTGGTGTCCGCGCTGGGAGCCGTCCGCGCCAGACACTGCAATCTAAATCCCGACTCGCCTTTCCTGAAATATTATATATACATATGAAGTAAATGTTCACAGAGCCCGGTGATGTTTTACGAGCGAAAATTGCAAATTCACTTCCTTAATCGACATAGGAACTTATACTATACAGCATACAGTTCTGTCAGGTTTTTAATTTGGTTTATCAAAATATCTAGATTATATACAAATACAATATATATTACTACTAACTTGTATATCGTCCACATATCTTATTCGGGTACCCCATACATGTACTCACGGATCCCCGGGGATCCGCGGACCACAAAATTTGGAAAACAATGCTATTGCATTAGAAACTTAACAATTTTATAAAATAAAATAATTAATTCCTATTAAAACCCTCTTTTAATGATTTTATCATAGATAAATAACATTTTACTTTTTAGCTAAGATTTCGAATGAGTGCTTTTGTTAGTAACATATAAAGTCTCTTTTTCCGACTAGATTTTATATTTATGCTTATTAATAAGATAAATTTGAACTTCATTTTGTTTGAGAGAATGTTTAATTAAAAAAGTTATGGCAAATAAGCCCATTGTTATAAATTAATGTAGACACAGATTTTCAATATAAAGTATTTTTTGTCTTACTATTTGACACTAGATTTAGAATAAAGAAAAAATATTAAAAAAGTATCTATGTACACAAAAATAAAATAGTATTTTGTCGTACTGCGTAGCCATGAAAATACCTATATTATAATAAATTTATATAAAAACTTTTCGGGTTTGGCAGATACAAGGATTGCTGAGAGTTCAGAATTGGTTGGTGGCATATAGGACTGAACAACCTCAGCCGGTTCCACTAGTGTTACATAAATTGTAACATTCAGTTTACATAATCTGTAAGCCATCTAGATATTTTGATATTTCTATGCTATATAAAACAAATGACTACATAATGTTTTGTTTTTATTTAACAAAAGATGCTCATAAAAATCACCATTGTCTATATAATTAACAATAACTAAGACGATTACACATAAGGATAGTTTTATATGCCAATTATCTCGATTGAGTAAGATTTTACGTTCGAAGAGTATATTTCCAATTACTTTCATCTATTGATTCAGTAGTTTCTAATTGATATGAAATCTTTTTCTTTTGTAATTTCAATGAAAAATCCTACGAATCGCACCTAATTTATAAACAATTACTTGTGACGAAATCGAGAAATACATGCGAATTTTATTTCCCTAAAACATTGGGATAACTTTCACAAAATAAACGTTGGATGCATTACTAAACATTGAACCGTGTATTAACGTACAAAAACAACATTTTCCGAGAAAAAGGTTAAATAAAACACCCATTGGTATACACCCAATAGTTTGAAAGGTATACACATAATGTAAGAGAGTTTAAATGGCTCCCGACGACTATTTTTGAAATTATACAAGCATTTATTAATAATAAATAAATATTAATAATAAAAAACAATTTACGCTATTCGTCGGGAGCCTAACGATGTACATGAAAACGTCTATAAAAATGAGGATTTAAGAAAGTACTCAAAAGTAGCGCTCATGAACAATCTCGACGTTTTTGAGACCACTTGGACACAGGGTCGTATTTACATAGACATTTTTAGACGCCTTCATGGTATACACAATGAAAGGATGAAGAAAATGAAGGGTAGACGGGATTATACAATTCAGTAGCGTATCTCTGGCTTTTCAGTGAAGCGATAAATCATTGAACATATACATTGATTGATGACTGTCGTGGGATGCGACCAGGTTCAATGAAATGCCAGCTGGTATGTCATGCTAAAATCATTTTCGACTTACAGATTTAAAATCCCGCGGAATGATGTACGAGTACTTCTACTTCAACTGAACAAACCAATAGAAATGCATTAATGTTACAAGTGGTATGAAGATGGTGTGCGTTTATCCAACTATTAAATTATGAGTCTACTTTTCATGTTGATCTAAGTTCCGCAACGGTACTGCGATATCGTGGTATCGTGCACACTCCGCAGTTTTGCGGGGATGTAAATTTTTAATATCTGTAGAGTGGGGCACGAGGGCAGCGCAGAGCATCTGTGATGAGCGGTGGGGAAGTGAGGGGTCAAAAGAGGGGGCGAGCACGTGTGGGGCGGGGCTTCGCGAGCTGCCGGGTGCCGCAGCACGTATCGATCGACCCGCTACGTATTCATTCACCGCTGAACGGAGCTCGCCTGCAGCGCGACCCTTACCGTCCCCTCAATGGTATGCTACCACTGCCATTCATCCGATTGCCATTATTTGGATTGGCATATTTATCAGTTTCGCGGTCACATTACGTAACCTTCTTACGGCTCGATATTTGTATCGCTTTTTATTTTGAGCGTTTAAATTGCTTCAATATAAAACTGCTTGAGTTTAATTCTCACGAAGCACATGAAGATGTCCAATTACTTTAGCATAACTATTTATTTTAATTGCATTTAAGGTAAATGTTCAGCACACGATTATAATTAATGACCCTTGACGCTAATCCGATTACTGGGCTTGCATTTTAATGCGACATAATTAATACATACGTTTTAATATTAAAGAAACGTATGAGACGTCCAATAAGAGATGCAATTTTATAAATATCATAGAGTTAAACATCTTGTTACATTTTAAATATTTCCTGATAAGATACTCGGTGTAGTAGTTGTAGAGGTCTAATACGTTATGCTACGACGTAGCTTTGAGCGTAGCTTTACTGGTTACGATTTCCTTGTAATTTATTTTTGCCTTATATATTTAATTGCCCGAATTAATATATATTAATACAAAATTAGATAAATAAAAACATTACCCGTTGGTCAGACGTCTGTTTCGATGGAGTCAGGTGCGCTTGCGCTGTGAAGATGATTAACGCGGACATTGCACGAGGTGCGCTTGCGCGGGTCTCGTCGGGCTTCCATGCCAAGTGCACGGGCATTGCGTTTTGCTAACGCAGCCTGTTGCTTCATAACTTCATGCTGTTTTATCTAATAAGAAATATTTTATTATGTATATTTTTAAAATAGGGTTCTAATAATTTTGTGTAGATCAATTACAACAATGAATACAATAAAAAAAGTTATTTCATATCGATGATTATTTGGATCTTGCTAATTAAAAACTAGGTATATATTAAATATAGATATTACATGTATTCAAAATAAAATAGAATAAAGAAAAAATATTTATACTTTAGTGATCAAAATTTTAAGATCATTTGTGATGTTGACAGATGAAAATTCAAGACACAAAACAAAAATTATTTTATTTTTGTTTTTTTGTATAGTTTTAGGTCAGAAATTCAAATTGTATTTATTAGAAGATTCATTAGATATTTTGAAGAAACATAACTATTAATGAAGTAATTTATTACACTAATACTTCATTAATAGTAGTATATTACAATATGTTTGATATATATCTCAAAATACCTGTAGAATACAAAAATCACACAATTGCATATGACGTATAAAGTTCGCATGGCGTTTACAATATAAAGTCTTGAACTAACCTGATTGAGTCTTAACGCATCCAGCAATTCCAATGTAGCAATATCATCACAGGTACTAGCGGCCTCCATGATTTTTTGCTGTTCTAGTAGAAGTCGCTCTTCATCACGCAATCTACGCAAGTTAGCCTCTAGATGTGGATCAGTAATCAGAGCAGATTCCTCAAGTTCCATCATATCAGATGACGAGTCCTCACTGACAGAGGTCTTCTTAATTGGTCCTGAAACTGTAAGCGCTTTTATATATTTATATCGTGAAATAATATGAAAAAATTTACAATTATTTTAAAATTATTTTATTATTAGTATTATTATATTATATTTTAAGCCCATGGTTGATACAAGTATGAACGTGGTGTTAATAGTTAATTCACACATTGAATAACGTATCATTTTGATAATTTTATATTTAAAATATTTATACTTTTTGACAAGTATTTAATTTTAAGGATATGGATGAAATATCTTTACTGAAATCGTTATAATAACATTTTTAAGATTTAAATTCTGTATAAATATATTTCTTTTAAATTTAAAAATAGCTATTGTTTGAAACTAAAATTCGATATCAAAATGGTATATTATTTCAGCAAGCAGATTCAAGCGATAAGATATGTATGTGGAAAGGATTTTTCGGAAAATTATTTAGCTAAGTTTTGTATTAAATATTGTATAATATTATATTTTATTAAAATTTTTTATATATATTAAATATAAATTTCCAGAATGGAGTCACGCATTTACTGATGAAATTGACCAACGCGTCTGAAATGATTCCACGGGCTCGCAGAAAACCAAGTGTAATATTGTATGTGTATTATATTGTGTTTCACTGCGTGAATGAGGATACCGGAAGCCAACTAAGCTTGCCGCTTAATGAAAAAGCAAGCAACACAATCAAAGCGTGTATTGCGTTGACGTTATCCACGACTAAAAGTTATCTCTCACCATCAACCATAAATAATTAAAAATAAATCAAAAAGTTTTGTTTTATTAAACTGCTGAAGTGGAAATATAATTTGAATTATTTTAAACTCAGATTGTTAGTATGGTATTTGTGGTATATGTTTGGAATAGCTCAGGAAATGTCAACGATTTGATTTTAAAAACAAACTTTTATAGTTAGGTAGGTTGCTTTACCTTTAAATAATATCAAAGACCTCAATATATTTAGAATATGTCATAGTAGGTATAAATTGATTAGCTAGTGTTAGAATGTTTTATTCCTAGTATCGCTAAGTAATCTTGTTTCCATAGCCACGGTGCAAAATAGAGCATGCCGGTTGAAAGCAAAGACATATAATCCTGTTATGCTATGACATTTTGTGGTTTATGTCGCATTTAGCACATAGGCTACCACACATACTAATCGGATTACTGATGTAATGCTTGAGGCTCGCCAATTACTAACAATATTGAGAGCTTAGCAACCACACCTCACATCTCGGGGTTATATAATAAGAAGCATTGTCATACTAGTGGCTGCGGCTGCACTCAACATGTCCAATTAAAAACTATATATGGTAATTGATACTTGGATCTGCGTACCATTTATTAATATAGAACTCAGTTTGCTAATAAGATTGTTTTAAAAATATTTTAAATAAAACACACACAAAATAAACAAATTATAAGTAAGTGTTAGAAAAGTAGCAAAATTAAAAACAAAAAATCATAAAAAACTTACAGCTCCGAATACGATGCTTAGAATATTTTTTCGCATTAGTTTGCAGTTTTCGGATTGAAAAGTTTGCCACGAAAGCGTTATAATGAATATTACTTTCTGAGAATATAAATTTACAAGCAACGAAAATTAAGTTAAAAAATATAAGATGACCATGTCACCTTGATATAAGATCTTCAGTCTACTTCTACGCTGCGTAAAATCACTCGTTACATACAGAATAGTCGCTGTTACGTGTTCTAAAACGGGCGTCAGCTAAGAGTGTTAAAAATAAATATGTCACAAACATAACGAAAACAGAGGACGTATGTTTTATTAAGATATCTTAACGCGACTTAAATTAATATATACAAAAACCACATTGTCTTATTCGATAATATCACAAGTATCGTCCATATCGATATATTTAGTCTCGTTTAAATTTAATAACACTAAACAGTCATTGATCATAGAGCTCGTCGCGATCTTTTTCACTGCCTGAAAATATTAATAAGAAAATAAATGAAAATTAAATCATACTTGAACGAAATAAAATCTGCATATTGCAAGATAAATAAGATAGGCAAGCGGTGGCAATATCTTGTATGTTAATGCCTTAGTTCTTTGTGGATGCTAAGATGCGTGAATTTGAAACTAAATTGGATATTATAGGGCATTGACTAACCTAAGTAAGGTTCACCCATAGTCCCGGGTAAATAGGGGCAACTGGTGACGTGGTTGAAGTTCTGCGATTGCATCTCCTCCTGGTCGGTTTCACGGTGGTAGAAGTAGTTGAAGTTGGAGACGATGACAGGCACTGGCAGCGCAATAGTGAGTACTCCAGCGATCGCACACAAAGACCCAACGATCTTCCCCCAAACTCCCACCGGCCTATTGGAATTACATCTCGTAAAACATACGTCGTGTACATAAAGTGGTCTTAATCAAACATGCGACGTACCTGGATTGCTTCGCTGTGAAAGAAAAATTCGCACAGCAACTCCTTTCATTCGTCACCAATCAGGCTCGCTAGCTAATATCGCAGTTGCCAGTAGAATGCCCACCAACACAAATATCCACACTGAATTATACCAACAAAGCATTCGCAAAGCAGTCAACAAAAATATATTTGTTAATATAACTAACCGTAGTACTTGTTTTGGTGGACATGAACATTTAAAGATTATTAATCTACTAAAAAAAATACTCATGCAAGTTGGACTAACAAAAACGGTATACAACAAAACTCTATCGAAAATGGTGTGAATGAAGGACATATATGAGGGAGCATATGCATGCCTAAAATCCATTTTTACACATCGATCACCATTTGTAATTAACCACGCCTTAGTTATAATACTCTAGAGGACTAATATTACTTAATATGAACATCACGTTCATAAAATAGTAAAAATAATTACGTAGCTCTGATATTAAGTACATCATGAGCTGTGGTGAAAGTTCTTATGGGCTGCGTTAGTTGCGGGATCACCATTTTCGATAAGCAAGAGTTAACCACGTATCTATGTTTCCACAACAACAATCACGAGTAATTACAGTTAAGCGAAAGCGATGGACAGGAGTGAACATTTAACAGTTACAGCGTCTCGAGTCATTTCAAAGAGATTTCGTATTTCGGTTGAAAAACTGATTGAAAGTGGGACAACGAAAGCAACACGATTCGTATTCGACACGTACTCCAATGATTACGCTTTGGGAAGGGCGATTGTTATAGCTTTGATTCATTCGTCTGTTGCGTATGTAGTTCAATATCAAAACATCATTTGTTTATTTCAACGAGTGGTGGTAATTACACGAGTATGCTATGTGTAAAATAGATTCAGGTTGTGGTCGGCAACAACACAAAACCAATCGAAATAATGTAATGCAGTAATTAGATGCGTACGTTATAAATAAAATAGGAGTTCTCAAGCGAACCAAAAATAAAATTAAACAGAAGCTTACGATGGCGGTTACGTGTGTGAATGTCCAATGGTACGTATCAAAAGGTACGATGAAATGATCGACGGAAATAGAAAATGATGTTAAGGGTGTATTCGCTGAATCATACGTCATGTCTCCGTATCCTACGGTCGTCATGGTAACGACCGCCCACCAAAACGCATCAGGTATCGATTTGAAGAAGCTATTTTCGCTTCCCGCTTCCGCGAAGTACACCGCAGATGAAAACAGCACCACACCTTTAAGCACACATGAAGGCGCATACAGTGGAAGTACGACAGCTGGAGGCGGTCAGGAGCGGTGCGCGGGTTGGGAGGCGGCACATAGATTACCTCATGTCCCCATAGCCAACCGTGGTCATAGTTATTACGGCCCACCAGAACGCGTCCGGTATGGAAGAGAAATTCGAATCGGGACGATCTTTTTCAGCAAAATATACGGTACTGGAGAAAACAACCACCCCTGTGAACATAAAGTCGGTTGTGCACGCTCGTCAACTGCCCACCCACGCTGCTCAGCATCACGCTAGCCCGAACTTCTTGGGGCGGTCTGACATCATATTACTTTTTATTTGCACATCTAACAAACGGTTCTCAGGATTTATATAGAAAATAGAACTGAAATTGCAATATATTGATAATTTAAAACATGTCAACATACCGATGAAGAGGAAGAATATCAAGAGTCCCAGTTCCCGCATAGAGGCTTTGAGGGTGCGTCCCAAAATCTGGAGGCCTTTGGAGTGGCGGGAGAGCTTGAAGATCCGGAAAACTCGCACCAGTCGAATCACTCGCAGGATTGCCAAGCTCATCGCTTGATTAGTGGACTTGTCTTGCGGAGAGACAGGGGCACGGGGCAGGTTCAGCGTGTCCTCTTCTTCAGCAACGACGGTAGCAAGCGTGATGAAGTAGGGAATAATAGCAATGATGTCTATTATGTTCATCACGTCTCTGAAGAAGTTAAACTTGTTCGGACATGCTAGAAACCGGACTATCAGCTCGAATGTGAACCAGATGATGCACAGGGTCTCGATCAAGAAGAAGGGATCTGTGATGTCGGGGACCTCATCTTCCTCTATCTTGGTACCGTTGGTGGTGGTGTTGTAAACTTTGTAGTGCTTGAACTCGGGCAGCGTTTCAAGGCAGAAGATGACGATGGAGAGTAAGATCACGAACACCGAAATGATGGCGACGACACGGGCGGCCTGCGAGCTCTCGGGGTACTCGAACAACAGCCAGATCTTGCGCTGGCGTTCGTTTGAGGGCAGAGGCTTCTCCTCCTCCTTGATGAAACCTTCATCCTCGCTGCAACATAATATTAGTTGTTAATCCCGTCTGAACACAATTTAAGCTTAAACAATTCTCAACAGGCCGGACACTTGAAACAAATTGAGCTCTCGTCGCAATGAGAATTTCATCGACGAAAATAATTGGCGTTGTTCGCTCACTTCGTTCTTGCGCTACTTGTTAAGTAATCTTTGGTATTTTCACTTTAATTAATGTTTTTTATTCGCAAAACAAACGCTTTTCCGCGAAAACGTTATTTTAAAAAAATACAATCGTCATTATTTTAAAAACTAAAATGTATAATTTATTTAGCAATCATTTAAATCGTTTTTTAACATCAACGTAATTACGTATTATAAAATTAAAATAGTATAACCAGTTATAATAAACCAGTTTTAAAACTTTGTTATTGATTTGCAAGGCCTAGTAATAATAACGACTTAAAACCAATGATCTAAGCTACACTGATATGTATATAATATATTTATTATATAATTTTGTATATACTTTAAATTTATGGGACATGAATTATTTTATAAATAAAACTCTTAAATTCCACATGTTACATACCGGAACTTGTTGGTGGCTTGTTCTCCAAGTTCATAGAATTTGATCTCTTCAGAGAAGACATCAAGTGGGACGTTAACGGGTCTCCGAAGACGACCACCACTCTGGTAGTAGTAAAGAATGGCGTCGAAAGATGGTCTGTTTCTATCGAAGAAATATTCATTCCTGAGGAGCAAGGAATTATTAAAACATTATTCACTTGTTTCCAAATAATCCGACAATTGAAATCGTAAAAAAATGCCTATCTTAAAAATCTGATAGAAATTAAAGTTTCACTGCAATTTCTGCAGTGTTGTCTCATTTTTGCAACAATAAATAACCATCAGGGAGAAAGTGAGATAATATTTAAGATATTAGAAGATCAGTCTTTAAAGCAAATGATCTGCCTGTATCTACACAATCGATTTTTCTACAGCCGTAAGGCAGAGCAATTTTGGCTTAAGAAGTTCATATATATGGCGTTCTCTTAATTAGTGAATGCAGATTCATATTATTGTGTCAATATAATTGTGGCAAGGTTGCAGCGTAATCTGGTGGTAAACTGATAAATCGTACATAAACACTCAAAAACTAGAAAGCCTCATGTTTATCACCTGCATATTATATTTCCCAAATCCTCATTATTTTAATAAAAAAATATTGTGTTAAAAGCTTAAAAATTGATGATTTAAATGGCACATGCATCTTAACTAAATTAAAATTAATATAAATCCATATATTTAAATAATACCAAAATATCAAACAAAAAAACTTTGTATGGTGCAACATCAAACAAGCAGCTCTAACAGAAAACAATTGTATGAATCCAGCTTTTATAATATAAAATAGAATAAGGATGGACGTCTGAAAGTGCTCATGGTCACGCCTAGTCCCTGCGTTGCCGACCGGCCCCATGTGGCAAGGCTGTCGGAGTTGAATACCTAGTGAGACTCCCGAGGGCGCTACTTGAGCCAAAAGGCTGAAGGAGACACTGAGGCACGCGGACGTAAGCGGCTTTGTCTTTATCATCCCTCTAACTATAGGAGAGTTGATGGTACAGGTCGCCATATACGGCTGGCGTCATGAGGATTTAGTGGGTATTGCACTTTAAGTGTGTCGAGTTGCACATATACTCTCACAGACAAAGGGGACAATGTATTTTCACGTGAAAAAGGTCAAGTCGTGTTAGTTACCATTTATAACTCAAGAACGGCTGAACTGATTTGGTTGAAAATTGGTGGGGAGGTAGCTTGGAACCAGAAATAGGGCATAGGTAACTTTTTATCCGACTACGAAAATGTAGTGTACATTTTTAAGAGTGTTTGTTTTTTGGGCTAACGGGCCTATGGATTGCTGAGGGTTCATAATAGGAACTCATCGGTTGCGTACCGGGTAGGATGACGTCTGCTAAGTCTACTAGTAACACATAAAATAACAGTCTTACCGTAATGGATCGAAGTATCTTATCCTGCGAGCTGGATCCCCCAGCAATGTTTCCGGAAATTGGTTGAGTGTCCTGAGCTGTGTTTCAAATCTAAGCCCGCTGATCTGTGAACAAATGTAAATAGGATTCAATAGGCATAGAGTAAATTATAACTTAATAGAAATATTCGTATAATTGTATTTTTTATAGGCAAAAAAAAGAAATTCGTAACCCCTATTTTTTGGAAATAACTTAGACAACAAAAGAGTTAGACAGATAAAATAAACATAAGATTCAGCTGGGCCGCAGATGTGTTTCCAGCCTATAAGTAATAGGTAGAGTTTTTAAAGGTTAAAGATTATTAAGTTATAGTACCTGCAGGCAGGTAACTTCACAGAGTGGTAATGCGCGGCACAAAATACCTAAAAAAGACACTCAGTCTAAAACGAGTAATATCGAGGTGGTATGGATAAAAAAATATATTTGAAATGGGATCTGTAATTTCTTAATGATTTAGTAATTATTTTTCAGGCCTTCTGTGTCTAAATGACATATAGAATCTCCAATGCATATTTATAAACCATATAGTCTCTTTTCTATCGACATCGAAACACAATTACAAATAATTTTAAATAAATTTGAACCTTTTACTCATTAACTAAGATTTCTTTTTGCTTGTATTTTAATCGAGACAAACGACAGACGATGGAAAGACAATCTCATAATGGTCGCGGGTAACCGCTGGATCCAGATCGCTCAAGATTACAATAGGTGAGCGTCATTTGGAGAGGCTTATATTCAGCAGTGCACTTAATATGCTGATGATGATAGAGAGAATTTGTGAGTGTAACCCAAAAAGGTTATTCAAATATAGCCTTATCGATTTTGGCCGAGTTCTTCATCCAATATATAAGAAAAATTGTTACGTTCATACTGGATCGGTTCCAATAAAATCTGCTTGGTTACTTACTTTATATTAATTGAGATTTATGTTGAAACTTGGCGAAATTCAACTCAATATTTTATACTATATAGATGATAAAAATATTTGTTCCTACGTTCAACGTGGGATATAATTTTATTATTTTTCCGTTGAGGTAAGTATTGTAATTGTTTTGCTAGTATTTAAATACAATATCTATCGAAACCTATAAAATGACCTAAAGAAGGTACGAATAAAAAATATTGTTACATTGTACTGCACTTTAATTTTTTTTATGGTATAGTGGACATCGAAGCAGCTGTCTATATGGTAAGAGAATACCACCGCCCATGAACAACCGCACCGCAGTCCGCGAGGTTGAGTTGCCGGCTTTTAACACCGCTTAAACAGTACTTTTAATCGCCTCATCGAAACATAGTATAAGTAACGTTTAACGTTGAGCATTCTGTCAGCCCTGAGCTGGTATCACTTCGGACGGGCCGGCCCATTTAGTGCATCCGCATATACTTCAGTATGGCTCACCCACGGGTGCAACGAGTCTTTTTTGTATCTTAAATATTAGATTCGCAGTAGATTCTCAATCGTTACTTAAACGTCTTTAAACCAATCAGAAAGCTTTTAAACTGTTTGAATAGTCAGCTGGACTAAAGGTGAAATAATATATGTTTATTAAAATCAATTATCACTAAACAATTTGATATTATTTATATCTCTAACGTAGATTATGTCTATAGATTACGTTAACAAGTTGTATATTTGTGTATTAGCATAGTACTAGATTTTAATATATTAATGTGTACCCGAGTGAGAGCCATGCTGAAGCAAATGCTGACGCATAAATTGGGCCATCTCGTCCGAAGTGATACCACGGGCTCACAGAATACTCAGCATGAAACTTATACGGTGTTTTGTAGAATGAGTGAGCTAAGCGCTAAGCGGCGTTAAAATGCGGCAACACAAACAATGCATGGATTGCGGCGCCGTTGTATATGGGCGGCGGTGTACTCTTACCATATAGGAGACCCACATGTTCCGGTGTCCGCTACAGAATAAAAAAATCTAAATGAAGAATTAATCACTGAAACTGAAGTCTATTTTGAAGCTTAAGATATATCATAGTTAGTGTTGCCCAAATGCAAGACTTAGCTTAATCTTGGTCTTGCGCCAATACACCTGGTATTGGTCTTGGTCTTGCTATTGCGCTGCGAGTCTTGGTCTTGGTCTTGCAAGTCGTGAAATTATTTATTAGACTATTTATATTTATTAAAGTTTACTTCAGATCTAAGAAAAACCTATCAGAATAGGAATATTTTGAGATTGAATTAGCATAGCCATCTTTTTTTGGTACGATATGGGGAAGCGTACTTTTAAGCCGGCGCTTTTTAAGTTAAGCTTACTGTATTTGCTGAGAATATAGACTAAATTATATTTTTTTAAGTTAGTTAAAAGTCAGTTAGTTAGTCAGTTAGTTGTCTTTACAAAAAAGCCAAAAATGTAACCCAAGTTATAATAATATACTGTATTGATTCCTTAAATCACGTGCACTGAGAATATTATTGAATGTAACATAGAATTGTCTACAAAAATAAGCATCCTGCAGAGGGTTTCCAAATCAATAATTGAAGAATTTCAAATAAACTGTGTTTCTATTACTAACAGGCCGATAACGCGCCCACGGCTAGGACTGTCCGTGGATGGAGAACCACTTATCCTGGATAAGCGTCCTGCTCGTTTGCAATCATTTCCATTATAAATCTGTCGCAAAAGCGTATGTTTAATGAATAAACGTTTCTTTAACAGTAGTCCTTTATATTAATAATTAATATAGCAAAACATGAGCTTCGTCAGCTACTACTGAATAAGAAAAACAAATTTAAAAAAAATATATACAAAGCTATTTTAGGCCTTATTTATAGTATTGCGGACAACAGAGCAGATAGGTCTCCAATACCGTTAAAGAACACCGCCCCCATGGACAACCGCACCGCAGTCTGTGCATTGGTTGTGTTGCCGGCTTTTTTCGCCACTTAGATGGAATTATTAAAGGCCTCCGATATCCTCACTCACTCAGTGAAAGACATTACAAGTACCGTATCACGTTGAGCATTCTGTGAGCCCGTAGTATCACATCGGACGCGCCGGCCTATTTAGTGCATCAGCGTATGCTTCAGCATGGCTCTCCGAAGGATGAAAAGAGTATTAGGAGGTTTTAGTGGCGAAAAAAAGCATTAGGAGTCATCAATGTTAACTAATAACGATTTTTTATTACAGTTCATAAACAAATATGTAAACTGTTTAAAACAATTGCTAAATGTTTATTTAGTATCAAATTATGCAATAATTGTAAAGCTTTTACGATCTGTAAATATAATACTCAATGAGTAATAAAAAGTCGTCAAAACGCTTGGTCTTAGATGATTTGTTTTAGTAACTCCATTGAACATTGCCATATTTAACGACGCAAGACAACGTATAAATAAATAAGTAATATAAAAAGCTAAAAGAAGTAAATAATAAAGTTATGGTGAATCGACATTTTTTTCATCCGTGGGAGAGCCATGCTGAAGCATATGCGGACGCACTAAATGCTCGCCACTTAACGCTGGCTCGTTCAAAGTGATACCACGGGCTCATAGAATGTCCAACGTGAAACGGTACTTGTAATGCGTTTCACTGAGTGAGGATATCGAAGGCTCTTAAAAAGCCGCTTAAGCAGCGTAAAAAGCCGACAACACAACCAATGCGCGGACTGTGGCCCGGTTGTCCATGGGCGGCGATGTTTTCTTACCATATGAGAGACCCACCTACTCCATTGTTCACTATCCAATAAGAAAATTCAAACTTGGTTAAGTGAGTAAACTCTATAAAGAAGCGTCATGTTAAGCTCCCAAAACCACTATTAGCGAGAAAAAGAAACCTCTGTAAGAGAGGCATTCTTCCCTCATGAACCTTCGTAAGTGAGATTGCTAATTATCTATACCTCTAAAAGCGACAGATGAGCTTTATTTATTTATTTTATATAAAATTTACCATATTACACGTTTACTACATACGAATTTACCTCTATAAGAGAGAAACGCTACGCATGTACCTGCATCGGCGAGAAAATTGGGTTAGTGAGAAACCTCTATACGCGAGAATGAGATTGTGCTCCTTTCAACCCTCACTTATCGAACTTTGACGGTATATTCATTCTTTGCGGTATAAGCAAGCAACGTAGCAGATGGGTCTCCTCTTTGGCAAGGTATTACGGACTGGGATTATTAAGAGCAACCACTGGATCCAGATCGCTCAAGATCGTAATATTAATAATAGTAATATTAATCGTAATTTGAGGGAGGCCTATGTCCAGCAGTGAACTTGATAGGCTGATGATGATGAAGGGTAACCGTGTCACAATACGTGCTTTGTCTGTGTTGCTGGCTTATTATTATATATATCGCAAGCCATTCAAATAAGCGGTATTTGAGGAATCTTCGATATATATACAGATAAAAGATAAAAGAATACGGATGTAGAAACACTACTACATATAAGTTAAGTAACCAATAAATTAAAATTTTAAAGGCCGGCGACATATCCGTAGAGCCGCTTGGTCTAGGGATGCCCATGGGCTTACCACCGCTCATCCTAGGTCAACCTACTGCTCATTTGCCACCGTTTGCATAAAAAATATATAGTAAATAGAAATATATGGTACTTTCATTGGCAATTTAAGAAAAAATGGGAAAAGCGGTTCTCCAATCACGGAAACTGCTAGCTCCAGCTATGTTGCGAGTGCGTTGCCGGCTTTGTAGGAACAGGTAGGCTCATTTTCTTAAGGCTCCGATGTCCTACTCATTTAAGTACCTCTGCAGGGTTTTACAATAAAATAATAGAGTGCAGCATAGAATAGCATAAAACGCTTAGTTGTGGCATGACAAACATAGAGGTGATAGAGATGCAAGTTCGTATTCTGTCTCGATGTTTGATGATGATATTCAGCTGTAGGTATTAATGCAAAGTTATAAATGCAATAGAAGATGATGTGAGAATCAACAGTTCTACACAACGGCAAAGAGTCAAACCAATGTTTGTTGAATATTGCTTCGCGGTTGGCAATACAAATCCAAAAATACATTTTATTGTGTATCCATCAAGGGCGAGAGGTGCGCTGCAGTCCAGTTTTATGAAGTGATTTTATAATTAATAACGACGTATTTGCTGTAAATATGACCGCAAATGTTTCCTGATTCTAGGCTTTTTATAAGTTTACTCAATGACGTAAATGTTAACTGATAGAACATATTATTCGTTATTGTATATAAAAATATACTATTATTCAGTGAATTCCTTGTTTTAGGTTTAAAAAAGCATAATAAAGCATGAATTCTCAAAAAAGCACTAGTTCTAATACGGTTGAAAAGGTATGTTAACCTATAAAAAAAAAACTGTTCTTTTGTCTAGGTAAACCAAGTATGATTTGACCAAATATAATATATATATTAGAATGTTATTTTATTATGTTATTGTTATATATATAATAACAATACTAAATATAAAACAATACTAAAATGGGTCATTTAGTTATTTTATATAAATTTTTCATATCTGTGAAACGTTATTCTTATAATATTCCGTATAAGTCAAATTTAATATAAGTATAAAACTAGTTATACTAAACAGAATGTAGGCCAAAAATTGATTGGTTCAGTTTGTCTAATTTTGCCAATTTAATATTAAGTAAACACAGAATCTTAACCATGAAAGAATTTATTTATCGCTCTCTACTTTAAGAAATCACCTCTGCCTTTGGACAACAACCCGCGCTAAGTTATGCTGTGACGTAAGAAGAGCCAGCCCAATGAATGCGTCAGTTATATAACTGACAATATTATAATAATAAAATTATAATAATAATATTAATATTATAATAATAAAATTATAATAATAATATTAATATTATAATAATATTAATATTATAATAATAAAATTATAATAATAATATTATAATTAGTGTTGCCCAAATGAAAGACTTAGCTTAGTCTTAGTCTTACGCCAATACACCTTGTATTGATCTTGGTCTTGGAATTGCGCTGCCAGTCTTGGCTTGGTCTTGCAGCAAGAGTCTTGCAAGTCTTCAAATTACCTATTGGACTATTGAAATTTATTAAAGATTACTTCAAATCTTAGAAAAACCTATCAGAATAGGAACATTTTGAACTTGAATTAACATAGCTATAGTAAAGACTAGCCAGATTTATGAATATCTAAAAATATAATAAGAAATTCCAAAAATTACTGCCTAAAAAAACTACAAGATGCAAGAGTCTTGCAGGCTTAGTCCTGTTCTTGCTCAAGTCTTACACGGTCAGTCTTGGTCTTGCTTACATTAGGCGGTTTTAGTCTTGGTCTTGCATTTGGGCAACACTCTTTATAATATATAATATTGATATTACATATACAATATTGTACATTAAAGTATCATTATTTTACAGTTCCATGTCAGAATATGGTGTTTAACAATATAAAACCCTAGTGGCAAAGTAAAATGGAAATAACAACCGATATGTGAAGTTATATAAAAAGTTTTTTTTACATCAGATATATTTTGATATTACATAAATTTCGTCTACCATTAATGTTATTTAGCGTTAGATTATATTAAAAATACAAATTAAGTCTCACTGTCTATTTTTGTGAAACATAAAACAAATCAATTAATGTTAAAGTGGAAATTTGTGTACAGGATCAAAATTCTAATAAATCGATCTTGATTATGTTCGATATCTCAGAGAAAAAAAACACATTAAAATTGGTTCATTTATTTAAAAAAGACCCGCACAGAGACACAGTGTTTTCAACTATTATGAATCTAGGAATAAGCCTTGTTACCTACCGTGTTCGATTCCCGGTTTAAATAAATTTATAATTTAACTAGTGGACCCTTTCGTACCCGGTACGCAATCGACCAGGTCCAATTATGAAATCACAGCGTTCTTGTCTTACGAAACCCGAAAAACAGATACACTAAAAATATTACTCTCTATTTTTTTATTCGGATATAAAGTAGCCTAAATTCTTCTTCTGGTTCTAAGCTACCACTTTATCAATTTTCAGCTAAATCCGTGCAGTAATTTTGAGTTATAAATTGTGTGGTTAACACGACTTTTTTGATATATCTATGTAAATAGATCTTTTTATTCAGTCTATGAATGGTCGTGACAGTGTCTGAACGAGTTAAGACTGTTTTACCCGTGGGAGAACAATGCAGAAGCATATGCTGGCGCACTAATTAGGTCAGCTCGTACGAAATGAGAACGTCGCTCACAGAATACCAGCGTGTAGACAGTAATTGTACTGTCTCACAATATTTGATCCGTGAAACTATATCAAAAAACCAACCACACAACCAAAATACGGTTTGCGGTGGCGATCTCTTAATATAAAGATACGTTTTGTCCTTTGCCCGCAACACAGAAAAACTATTTTTAAAATTTTTTCAACAATATCAGTTTCATATTTCGTGTACAATTATATATATAAAAAATAAAATTCAGATATTATTTTTAAAGCAATTTCAACTGCACTGAATCCTTTAGAAAATCGTCACAACACGCTTTTCGTTTCAACGAAATCATTGGAGGCAAGTTCAACTATTTATAATTCGTTATTTTAAGCCATCTAAATTCAGTATTTTAATCTTCGTTGGAGTTAACATCTGACACAAATATTTCGCTTTTCATGTCGCGTATTGTAATATTTTATTAGTTATTTCTTTACAAACGTTTGTAATTTATTAATTTTCATCTAGTTGAATATATCTCGTAATTTTTCTTACAATTTCACATAATTTGGCGTATAGATTTGAAATAAAATTGGTTTTGATTACAGATAAGAATAAGTATTAAATTACAAGGTATCGTTTATTTCTTTCTGTTCTCTCAGCATCTTCCATCGTATTTATCACGCGGAACATTCTGAAGATTTGTATGAATGAAGTTGTATTTCATTACTGCACCTGAATTTCATCACTGTACTTTTCAGCACAATACTAAGTCTCGTCCGTATAAACACAATGTTTGTCTTTCCACAGCTGAGCGTTTTTAATGAAGGCATTTTGTGCCGCGCATCACCTGTCTATGCTATCAGATTTTTGAAGAGGTATTTTCAAACCATTACGATTTCCAAAAAACTTCCAAAAAAATCATCCGTATTTCTAAAAGGCCGGCAATTCACCCAGCGGGAGTTTTCACACGCTTCATGCACTATGTTTGTTTGCCTATTTTTGCCTTATATTTGAATAAAAGGTACTTGAAATAGTAAAAGTAAAATAAATGTTCACAAAAAATTGAGATTTAAGCTTAATAGTACACGTACTTTATCACCCCGATATTCTATGCCGCTATTCTCCGCGTACCGGGAAACACAGGGTGGGACGTCCCGCCATATGGAAACGATGGAAAGATGATCTCATAAAGGTCGCGGGCATCCGCTGTATTTATAACGCTGAAGATCACAATAGGTGAGTGTCTTTGGGGAGACCTATGTCCAGCAATGGACTTTATAGGCTGATAATGATGATTCCATACCCTAATAATATCATTCGGAACCAGCGGGCGTAATAATCCGTTAGAGTAAGCTTCAGCGTGGTTTTTAAAAAGGGGAGACAGTAGTAAAGGCTGGGCTGTGAATTCCTTTCAAAGACCACACAATTTATAAAACGTCAATTTACGAAATAAAATTAAAATCTTATGAATGCTCTTATAAGAATGAAATTAAAACAATAGTTATATATTATCATTTTTCTATAGTATAGCGGTAACGGAGCAGGTGGTCTCCTACATATGGTGAAAGAACACCACCAATATCCTCGGTCACTAAGCGAAACACACTAGACACCGTTTCATGTACAACTACTATTTCATGCTGACTATTCTGTGAGGTCGTGCCCTTCCAGAGACCGAATAAATTATAATTTATAATTGTCTGGACAGAGATTCGAACAATACCTCTCGCTTCATAGACTTACCTATTAAACCATTTAGGTACAAGGCACTCAAATTATTTATTATATGTTACATTGATATTGCCTATAGATTCTAAAAAGTTTTAGTTTAATAATAATTATGATTTTCAAAAAGTTTAATAACTTATTTAATAATATTTATTTCCTTTTTCTACAATTTTTCCTTAAAATGTTAGTGTCTAGGACTGGCAATTAAAAAATTAGTTGCCTTAATTAGGAAGCTCTGCACTTTTTTATTTATTCTAAGTACAAGATTAAAATAAAATTAAGCATAATTAAACTGTAGTAGGAACGCCTATCGCACATCTAGAAAGTCTTATTCCAACCAAAGATCATGCATCAACAGGTATGATAGGCTGTTATGGATACTTATCTCAAGAGCTCACTCGAGATCAAGCCTAGTCGAAGAGATCTAAGATGTAAGAGGTGTTGTAGCTCTTACTTCATTTCTATAGTGTTATAGGAACCAGATAGAATATTAGCTGTACTTGTCGCGCGAGGATTTTCAAAAGAATATTTAGTTTAGCTTAATAGATTATTAATTATTGTAAAGATTTATAGCAAAATTACATACATATCAAATACATTGCTGCCCATAGAAGAAACTTGATGAAGGATATAAAGAGTTTTACTATCCATTATAAGACGGCAACATACCCGCAGCCCCGCAAGGGCTAGGGATATCCAAGGGCCGACTGCTTGTCCTGAATGAGCCTCCTGCAGGTTTGTTGGTTGCATGGATTATGGTGCAATTGTCCGTGAGCGGCGGTTATTTTTTACCATCGCAGAGGAGATGTGTCTGTACCTTTACCCGCTATATTCTAAAACTATAGAATAACTAGATTATGTGGCTCTGCAATTAGAGAAACGACATTTAAAGTTTATTATCACACTGTCGATCTCTGATTATAATATTAATGACACGTGTTCATTCTTTATCTAAGCACTGTGAACATCCAGTGCTCTGCCACGTATCATGCTGACTATAGATTGACATTAGAATGACTATAGATAATTACGCTTTTACCGACGCTCGTGAGAGCGCGGCAAATATAAAATTAAAGAATTTATTTCTTTACAAAGATATTAGTGCTTTCTTGATATAGGTTTATTTTACCATAAATAATATATTTTTGAGAGTCTCGTAGCTAAATGGTTTAATAAGTCTAACATGAAAGGTATCGGGTTCGAGTCCCGGTCCGGACAATTTTAATTTAATTTATAATTTTTTCGGTTTCTGGAAGGCCTTGACAGTGACTAGGCGAGTTGTCTTAATATTGTCGCACCCGTGAGAGCTAAGCTAAAACAAATGCTTACGCAGTAATTGGACCGGCACGTCCGAAGTAATACCACAGGCTCACAGAATACTCAATATAAAATGGTAGTTGTTCTTGAAACGGTACCTCTTATGTTTCGCTGAGTGAGTGAGGATATAGGAGGCTCTTAAAAATGCTGCTTCAGCGGCATAAAATGTCGGCAACACAACGAATGCGCAGACTATGGCGCGATTGTCTATGAGCGGCGGTGTTTTCTTACCATATAGGAGATACACCTGCTCTTTTAACCGCTATACCATAAAAAATATACTTAAATGAGACTTTACTTAACTCTAAACTACATACATATAATGTAATATAAACGTCGTACTCATCAAAGTCCTTCAGGTGCGGATCCAATACCGGACTTAGCGTAAACGTTATGGAATTGATAGATATATAAATAGACAATAAATGATTCTCTAGCGGAAATTATTTCTCTGCAGATGAGGAAACGCCTTTGATGTAAGCTAATTTTGTATCGTTTCCTCTCAGTGTTGATGTGAATGACGTCAGTGATTACTAGTATAATGCGTTCTATCAACAATGAAATACACAGTTATTGTATCGCGATCTTTATACATATCGTATACAAGAATATAACAAGTAGAAACTGAAAACACACTCTCGAGCACGAATTATAGTGAATTCTAAATGTTCTTGGAACCAAGCGTAATTAATGTTTGGTAGTATTTTTATCATAAGGAAAATAAATCCAATCTCTCGGATAATAAATAAAAAGAAATATCTACTATCTGCAAAGATGACTTTTACTTAGATAATAATTATGTATTTTTTTATTATTTAGGTGGAAACGGAGCAAGTGGGTCTCCTCTATAGGAACAGGTCACCTTCGACCATGGATAAACCAAACGCCACAATCCGCGCTGACATTGTTGCCAGCTTTTTACTCCGGTTAAGCGGCATTTTAAAGGGCCTTCGATATTCTCAGTCACCCTGCGAAACAGAGTACAAGTACCGTTTCACGCTGAGTAATCTGTGAGTTCGTGGTATCACTTCGGATGAGCTGGTTCAATTAGTGGCTCTTGTACTTGAAAAGGTGCCTCTACTGTGTTTCGCTGAGCGAGTGACACTGAGGATGTCCGAGGCCCTTTAAGATACCGCGTAAATGGCGTAAGAAGCCCATAACACAATAAATGCACGGAATGTGGCGCTGCTGTCTATGAGCGACGATGTTCTCTTACCACATCACTCTGTTGTCCGCTATACTATAAACATTGTATATATATGTAAAGAAATTAGTGTTAATTTAAATTTGGCCGCGTTTAGCACTAAAACTTAGACATTTTAGACTGAAATGGCAGTAAGGAGTGATATAAATTATATTAAATAAAATACTTAATCCAATTTATAATTTGTGTGAATGTGTGTGAAAAGGTGTTATTATAGAGTGTTTTTATGGTAAAGCGGACAACGGAGCAAGTGGGTCTCCTATATGATAAGAGAACACCGCCACCCATAGACAACTGCGCCACAGTCCGTGCATTTATTGTATAGTCATAGTGCATATTATATTATAAAGTCGGCGCATTGGTTGTGTTGCCGGCTTTTTACACCACTAAAGCGGCATTATTAAAAGCCTCCGATATGCTCATACATTCAGCGAGAAAAAGTTGAGGCGCCGTTTCATTTAAAACTACCATTTCACATTAAGTATTCTGTGAGCCCTTGGTATCACTTTGGACGAGCCTGCACAATTAGTGCATTAGAACTTCCGAGAAAGAAATCTTATTTTTTGTGAACCAAAATTTAGTTTGTAATAAATGTATTATATTTTAAAACACAAATATAAATTATCTATAGAATAAAAATAAAAATATTGGTTTTAAGTTTTAAATTTTATCACCAATCCGATATATTGAAATTTTTACGACACCCTTCAAAAAACTTTTTCTACTTATCTCCATCCTTATGTTTCTACTGTTTAGTCCAATTAATTCCAAATTAAAAACGTAATATAATCAAAAAGATCATCAGAATGTTATCAAAAATATATCTAAGTAATATACGATTATTATTATAATTTCAGACTCAAAGCTGTTAACTTGATTCATGGCTGACCTACTTCCATAAATTATTTACTTCTACGGAAGCTCTTTTTAGTCTATTGGCGTTGAAATAATATCAATTTTGTAAATTTCAATTGTCTTATTATGTAAAACTATAAATTTCCGTTGATTTTCTATGGCGGACAACGGAGCAAGTGGGTCTCTTATACGGTAAGAGAACACCGTCGCCCATGTACAACCGCGCCATAGTCCGCGTATTGGTTGTGTTGCCGGCGTTTTACGCCGCTTAAACGTAATTTTTAAGGGTTGATATCCTCAATAACTCAGCGAGACATTGTAGAAGAACCGTTTACAGTACTACTAACATTTCATGTTGAGTATTCTGTGAGCAAGTTGTATCACTTCTGATAACCCGGCCCATTTAGTGCGTCAGCATATGCTTCAAAATGGCTCGCCCACGTGTGCATTACTACTGATCACATTTTTAAATATTATTTCTACTTTTCGTATTTTGTATCGTAAACACATTCAGAACACCGCGTATTTCCTTGCTTTGATGTTATTTCAATAGCAATTAAATATATAACATCGTTATAGTAATATAATTAGTTTTTTTAGCATTCTAAAACAAAACAGGTAGTTAAAATCTAAAAAAGGTGAATAATTATTTTTTCTTATCCTAGAATGTTCTTCAATTTTTTGTATAAAACGTTAATTTAAAATTTTCCCTGGCGTAAACAATGATGTGTCAATCCGTCGTCTTTGTCTTTTACGGATTGTCTAAACCGGCGTCAAATGCGGCAGAATCCATTATTAAAGAAATGTTATATTAATCTTTATATGAACAACATCAGTAAATATGGATATAAATTTGCCCATATAATGAAATACAAAATTAAACAATTTAAATAAAAAAGAAAGTAAATCCTAATATTTTTATTATAACACAATTGTACTGTCTGTTTAGACTGTTCCATATTTAAAAACGTCATGATTTGATTTTAGTTCAAGTATTCTAAATAGATTGTCTCCTTTGCTCATTAATCTAAAAGGGATACGATTTTTATATTGTTCTCTCTTCAGTTCAATAATACAATATAAGTTATTACTGGTTGGTTTACAACTAACATATTTCTTTTGTAGTTAAGAATTTTAATCTAAAAATATAAAGAAACTAAAGTATATTACTTATCATAAAATGGGTGTTTTAATGGGCAATCAACATAACATACATTATAATTATATAAAACAAGTTAAATTTGTAAATGTTAGTTTGGTTCTGATATTTTATTGAGCTTCCGCTTCTAATTTAATATAATACATGCCGAACCGGTAATTTTATTATTTTCTTTATTAAATTAGTTTAGTTTAGAGGATGAAATTTGATAGTTTGTAAAGAACATTTAAAAAAATTATAATCTGTCCAGATATTTATAATTTAATTTAAATATAATAAATTTTAGTTTTTGAGGAGTGTCTTAATACTGTCACATCCGTGGGACAGCCTTGCTGAGGCACTATTGTGCCGGCTCATCTGATGTAATACCATGGGCTCACAGAATACTCAGCGTGAAACGGTACTTGTACTGTTTCGCCGAGTGAGTGAATATATTGGAAGCCATTAAAAGTGCCGCTTAAGCGGCGTAAGAAGTCGGTAACACAACCAATGTGTGGACTGTGGCACGGTTGTTCAGGGGCTTTTATTAAGTAGGTGGATCTCATATATTTTTACATATTATATTGGTTACATTGTCGACTTTTTACGTCATTTGAGTAGTATAATTTCACAGAGATCCGATATCCTCACTCGCTCGATTAGTACTTTAGCATAGTCTTTTCCATGGAAAATAGAGGGTTAAGATATTCGGCCACTTACTAGCTCTTTCATAGACCGAATAAATTATAAATGTTGTTTTGGATCAAAGATCGAACCCGACACGTCTCTTTTCGTAGTGGGCTTGGAGGACGATACGAAGCACTTGAACAAAACCTGGGATTAAATTATATTATCGTTATGGTTATATTATTGATATATTTGCCTACTTTTGGTATGTTAAATGTGTAATATTGTTGTACAAATAATGGTATGTATAATGTAAAAACTGAGTGTAATTTATATTACGAAATGTTAACACCATCAGCCGTAAGGATCTCAAACAAATATGAAGAAAATCTTTGTTCTACTATTTATAAATCCCAATATATAGTTTCAATATTGTTAGTTACCTTGAATGAAAATAAAACAGCAACCAGCAACTAAAACCGTTATTGCACTCGTTACTTTGTACTGTGGTTATAATTAAGCCTTACAATGCCACGCTCTGACTGACCGAATTAAGTAACAGCCAAGTCGACTGTTATACGGGATAGAATCGATTTGGAAGGCGGGAGCGAGAGGCTGTGATAGAAAAGGATGTCAATCTGGACCCGGGATTTATAATCTGTAAAGCACCTTGGCATCCATGGCCCTTAAGACTATTGAGCTCAGCTCTTACGTCTCTTAGGCATTCAAGGACCCAGCGGGTTATAGGCATGTTCATTTAGAACAAACTAACAATTTCCTATACTGGCTACATTTGAATTATTTCACGATTGGTCATAGCTTTGTCTAACGAAATATAGCTGTGGGGAAATGCTGTCGATGTTTTCACTGTATTTGTGTGGCAGAAGCAAGTTTTTAAAGCTATTTATTTTTTTGGCTCCTTTTACACTTAGTTAATTCAAAGCAGTAAGTGTCTTGACTGTAACTTCTCAATACGTTTTGGAAAATGTATTATATGTTCGAAAAAAATATAAATTACTTTGTCACGACAAAAAGAAAAGGAATATTTTTAATTGGAATAAATGAAATAAGCATAGACTGGTGACCAGTGATCAGACTCACTAAATTAATCTTTTAGAGATAATGCGTTACGCTTTTACAGTAGGATCTCGGAAAATGATATCGGTGATAAAGCATACTATAGTGCATGCATATGTAATTATTTTGTAAATGATGTCCTTGGGAATAAGGTATTTATAGCAGGTATTTTCAGAGCTAAAGACGAAAGGTTTAAAAAACGATCTCACGAAGGTCGCGGGCAACCGCTGGACCCAGATCGCTCAAGATCGTAATGGGCGTCTTTGGGGGAGGCCTATGTCCAGCAGTGGACTTGAATAGGCTGAAGATAATTGTCGGAACGAATTTTTTGTTATATTTTTTTTATATTTTATGTATCTTACGAAAGCAAAAAATTACACCCGCTGAGTTTATTTCGCCAGTTCTTCTAGTGGGTTTATATTTGAACCGATAGTAGACTGATTTTGGCGTTCAATGCTGTATATTTTTGTATTTATGTTGAATAAAAATATTATATTTCGTCGCTAATCGTTCATGTTTGGTTTATTGCTAATCATTCATCATATTTACACCAATGTCAAAATATACATGGTAGAACAATGAAATATATAAGAATAGATATAATAATTATAAGTCTTTTTTTGGTTACAGATATTTAGTATCAACTTCTCTCATCTATCAACTATAACTTAGATACTTATTTCTCGCAAATCAGAGTGTATTTTGGCATAGGCCTCCTTCGACATTTTCCGTTCTGTTGTATGATATGCTACATTTTTCCCATTGGTGATTTTTATTGGCGGGTTCTAGTCTATGTGTCACGCGGGGGGACCAACGGTACTGAGAGACGTTAAGAGTACATTTTTTTAATTCTATAGCCTACCACGGAACAGGTGGATCTCTATATGGTAAAAGAACACCGCCGCTCATGAACAATCACCCCACAATCTGCGGATTGGATGTGTTGCAGGCTTTTTACGCCGCTTAAGCTGCACTTTTAAAAGCCTCCGATATCCTCACTCACTCTGCGAAACACAATACAAGTACAATAGTACAATGGTCTTTAAATATAAGTATTTAGCGATAGCGAAAAATATTATTCTTTCCACGTTGTTTAATTTTAAAAGATTTTAATTAAATAGGTTCACTGGAACTGCTTTACACTTCATTAATTTAATCACAATTTCAATTTAACTGACTCTTAAAATGTAGGGAGGTTATTAAACACTTAAATTAACTGAGAGAGAAATAACTGAGATATTTTTTTGCATTTTTATGAAAATCTGTTTATGTGAAAGAAAGTTGTGTAAGTTACTCTATTTATAACTCAATAACGCCTGAATTGATTCGGCTGTAAATTGGTGGGGAGGTAGTTTAATACCAGTAGAGGAATTTAGGAAACTTTTTGCCCGAATACAAAAATTGGGGGTAATAATTGTAGTTTATCTTATTTTCGTGTTTAGTGGGACCGTGGATTCTTCAGCGACAGAAAGACAGGCTTTTTATCAGAATACTAAAATGGAGGACAATGTTTTGTCTGCCGGGTCCATTAGTTAAGTATAATTGTCAATACATTATGTAACTTACAAATGTTCTAACTGTTATCATTCTTCTGGTAAAAAAACGGAAAGCCATGAAAATTACAGTACCAACTTAATATTTATTTAGCAGACAACGGGAAAGGCGAATAGGTATCCTTGATGTTGAAATGTCACCGCCACTCATCGAAAACTACACCATAATACACGCTTCGGTTGTCAGCTTTTTAAGTCAGTTAAGCGGTATAACTTGGTGGATATCTGGTATCATCACTCAATCAGAAAAATACAATACAACTACTGTTTCACACTGATAATGTTACTGGTATCAAACCGGCCGGCTCAGTTAGCACGTCATCATATGCCATAGAATGGCATACATATGGTTTTATTTTATCACACAATTTATTGAACCTAAGATCGTTAAATTCAATTTTAAAGATTTCATCGATTTAAAAAAAAACTTTATAGATATTTATGGTTTGGAGCTTTGATTAAGAAATTCTATAATAAATATATTTCAACGTTTTAGTACTGAACGACAATTTCATGTTCATCATTATACTTCTCGATATATAGAATCGTATGTCAAGATGGCGACTAGAGAAGCTGAAATTGAATCTACTTAACGAAATTTTTTTTTATCATTATACTTCTCGATACATAGAATCGTATGTCAAGATATCGACTAGAGAAGCTGAAATTGAATCTACGCGGAGTCGAATGGCTTGTTATAGGCTTGCTAATATACGAAGGTTCCTTTAGAAATGGAATTCGTTTTAACAAGGCAACAATATTATTATCTGCCTACACCATACTATACCTATTTCAAATATACTAAATTTTAACTCAATAGTATTTTGTATCGTAACTAATTTAACTTTCTCGTAGGTTCTGTTGTAAAGTTCATAGCTAAGTGGTCATATAAATCTACCACGAAGCGAGAGGTATGAGGTTCAAATCCCGGTCTGAACAATTATAATTTAATCTACATTTTATTTGGTCTTTAGAAGAGCTTCACAGTGGCTGAGCGACTGTCTTAACACTATTGCAATCGTGGGAGAACCATGCTGAAGCATAAGCTTATGATTAAATTGAGCAAGCACATCCAAAGTTATACCATGGGCTCATAGAATACTCAGCGGGAAGCGGTACTTGTATTGAGTTTCACTGATTGAGTGAGGATGTCGGATGCCCTTGAAACTATGTCGCTTACAACAAAGCACGGACTGTGGTGTCGTTGTCCAAAGGCGGTGGTGTTCTCTTACCATATAAGAGACCCACCTGCTCCGTTGTTTGCTTAACCATAAAAAACGTGGTACCAAAGTTGTTCTGGAGGTAACTCTAATATTCCTTAATTATCCACTCTTTAGGGAGAAAGAAGACTACACATAAACAGAACAACTTATTCCCACCATTAAATGATACATTTATGCTCATCCTCCCACTACAGCAAACAGACGCACACATACATAATTATATATATAAATACACAATCAGACACACACTCACTCACATAATATTAATAACATAGCATTTTTTTAATCACTTTAGTACTTTGTTACCTCCAAAACTCCACGATTAGACTGGAGATTTGTCATAAAGGTTTCGAGCCTTGTATAGCCTCCAGCTCTCTCAAAGGTTTTGCCATGTTCGAGAAATGTATTTGTGTTTTAACTTAAGGATGAATTTTACCTTTGTGAGGGTAAATAAATTGTTATATAAACAATATTGTCTACTTATAACTATATACAAGGTGACAACCGTTTTCATCGTTTTAACGAAATATCGGTATATAGAGAGAAACCTATTTTATTTAAATACAGTTTATTAATTAAAATTAAAAACTGTACTATAGTAAAATTAAAATTACTATTATTATTATTAATTATTCTCTTATAGTGTAAAATTTACTGTAATGTAAAATATGATACATGTAGATCCTATTTACTGACATTTTAAAGTAAAAAGTACTCTAAGGTGATATGTTTCTTCGTTTTTAAGAGTAATGTTGTGTATTCACCGGGTAAACCCTTCAAGTTATGCAAATAAAAACTATTTCTTTGAATACCATCGTTATAGAGAAAGATCGATTGTCGTTATAGAGAGAGAATGCATAATGGTTCTTATTGCAGACCAATTTTCGGTGTCAATTGGGGAATCATCGTATTAGGGAGAATCGTTATAAAAAGAGTATATATTATATTATTGTCGGTCTATAAGCGATAGAAACAGTATTTTTTTAAAAGTAATAGCCGTTAAATCCGTGATAGAGCCATGCTGAAGCATATGCGGACGCATTAATTGTGCTGGCTCGTCCGAAGTGATACCACGGACTCACAGAATAGTCAGCGTAAAACGGTACTTGTATTGTGTTTCGCCGAATGAGTGAGGATATTGGAGGCTCTTAAAAATGGCACTAAAGTGGCGTTAAAAGTCAGCCGGACCTCTTTTTCTGTTAAAATAAATCCAAAATTGTATACAAATTAACAATTCTAACTAAAGCCTAGACCCTCAATAAAAAATTAATCGTTCTCATTTTTTAAAATTTAAATACTTAATTATATATTTATAAAAAATAACATTTAGATTTTTTAATCCAAAAGAAATTGAATTAAAATTTTTATAAATTTCCATTTTATAAAAACGTAAACTTAATATATGTTAACATAACTAAAATCATCTATAGACAATATTTAAAATAAATAAATATTTGTATATTATTATGTAAATAAAAGGCGATATTAAAAAAAACTTCAACCTTCCAACCATTACGCGTATGTGTTTAAAACGTGGGAAAGCCATACTGAAGCACGGGCTTACAGAATACTCAGCGTAACACGGTATTTGTATTGTGTTTCGCTGAATGAGTGAGGATACCTGAGGCTCTTAAAGTCCCGCTTACAAGGGCAACACAAAGAATGCGAGGACTGTGGACTGTGTGTTCACGGGCGGCGGTGTTCTCTTACCATATAGGAGATCCATTGTCCGCTATAGAATAATAACAACAATTTTAAGAGAAATGAATTTTATTTACGCATTTATAAAGAGAAACGCTACACGTGCACCTGCATTGGCAATAAAACTAGGGTTAGTAGGAAATCTCTGTAAGCGAGTATGAGATTGTGCTCCCTTCATCTCTCACCTATCTGGGTTTCTCTGTCTATCATATAATGAATAGTGTACTTACATTGATCACCACCCTCTCGCAAAAATCGTGATCATGTTGAATAGGCTCAAAGGTGACCACACCACCTTGCGGTGGCTTCCCTTGTTCTTCTTCTTGGTTGTATAGCTTTGGCAGCGACCTGTTAACAAACATACATGATTAATATTTATATATAGAGCACTGTCTGACGCCGATAAACATTGTTTTATCATATAAAGTCGCTATTAAAATAGACATTTATGATGGGGCGCTGATAATTTAAAATGAAAATTGTGTTGAACAATGAGACCAATTTGAGCCTACCACAATATAAAATTAACCAGTATAAGAGATTTTTTAACTATGTATCGTAATTATCATAGTTATAAGGATTTAAAAAAGAAGAAAGTGCCTACAGTTGTAAACTTAGTACCAATCTCTGCATCCCAAACAATATAAAGAAATGGCTTTCAAAACGCTTAGTAGGCGTTTTGACTCACCAAGCACCGTGTGTGGATACCGGATCAGAATAATACCACTCCCAGTCTTCCTAATGGGATGTCGTAAGTGGCGATTAAAGAACACTTCGCCGGAGGTTGGGCAGCAGCGCCCTTTATTAGTACAGAAGATGTTCCGCGATCACCAACCCGCCTGCCAAGCGTGGTGATCAAGGCAAAATAACCCTCCATTTAATAAATATTATAATATTTTTTGTAAGATTCAAAAATTATTCAATGCGAGGCGATATTTCTTGGAATTGACTGCGATTGTCAGATATGGTAACACGTATCGACATGTTTCGAGGTAATTTATTCCCTGTAGTCTGAACATTAAACATTCCGATACAGACAGACAGATTTGTAAACATGTTTCGGACGCCGACTCCTCCAATGGTAGTTGTAAATTATATTCCATTAAGCTTCCGTTATAGTATTTATCGTTATATAATTGACAATCAAATAAAGTTGTTGTATTTTTGTTAATGAATTACATTTTAGCAAGATCTTTATTCAATATATAACATGTATGGAATAATTAAAATTACTATAGATACTTCTAGAAAGCTAAAGGGAAGTTAGGGGAACCACGGTGTTATATTCCAGGTCAAAATAAAATTTATTACATTTTTACAAGAGATAGAAGTTGCCTGTAGAATGTCTGAACATTGTCTTACTCGTGGGAAAACCATTCTGAAGTGTGAAGTTTAGTGATACCACGGGCTCACAGAATTCTATTGTAAAACAGTACTTATGTGTTTCGCTGAATGAGTTAAAGATATTGGAGGCATTTGAAATTTAATCGCTTAAGTGGCGCAAAAGACTCCAACATAACGTACGCCCGGTTTGGTTTTCATGTAGTAAAAAAAACATTCCATAAAACATAAATTGGGTTAAAATTGCTAGTAAAATAATCAATTTAAATGCATATTTTTTGGAAAAAAAAATAAAACTAGAGGTTTGACTTCTACCTAATTTTAATTAATCGATAAAATTCAAATTAAACCTAAATCTTGAAGCTTCATTAAAACTGACTCATTATTCAGAAAACCAAATTCCCGAATGATTATCATGAAATTGTCGTTCTGCTGTACTGGCCATTTCAAATAAAAATAATTTTTGTTTGGCTAGGACTACTAATTTCATTACTTTTATTTTAAAAACATGAAATTATCTTTTCAAAAGTAGTCATTTGTTTATTGGTTAGTGTTACAATCAATCGCATTTATATTAAATAATATCCAATAAATATATTATTATAAAATATTTCATAAAATAAATTTAAAAAAACCGACTTTGCAATGTATATGAATTAAGAAATATAAATTTTATTGAGAATCTACTTATGTTTTACACTATTTGAATAAAATTATTATAAGCTAATGAATTTCGTTTATATCCTGCAGTTAAAGGCGGTAAGAGATCGGCCAAATATGAAATTGTTTAAGAAATAGTAGAAAATAAAATAAATAATGTTTTAATATACCCATTGAACTTAGTTTAGAAATAAATACGATTTTTAATTATTTCGTATATAAAGAAATTTTAATTTATTGTTTTAGATTATTTAATATTCGTAATTTATTAGATATTCATATGAGAAATATCTAAAACAAAACTAAATCATACAAGAATTTTGTTATAAAGTGTTTGAAATACAATGTCAAATGATTATTTAAAAAAAAGATTATATAATAATTTTTAACTATTACTTATCGTTTTCTGTCAACATTTCTACCGAAAACTCTGATGCTACCGACGATACTGATGTATCAAGCTACTAAGCTATTTCTTGAAAACTTTGAATGCAACTGCATATAGTGGTTATGAGTTTGATTTATAAAGCAGTCTTTGTCACCTTTCATGTATAAAATATGTGGGATCTGAACAGTTGGCGTCCTTTGTTTGATGTTCAAGAATTACCTTGAAATGTGCAGATCCCTATTTTTCGTCATTATATTTTAAATTATTTACCTGAATGAATTCAGATAATTCAATAAATTTAAATACGCAATATTCAATGCAAACTGGAATTACAAGAGATAACATCTTAATCAGTATTTCTCGATTTTATTACATTATTTTGAATAACAAGATAATTTAGTGATAAACTAATTAACTCTTACCAGTCAATAGATATAAATGAAAACTGTCTAATCAACAAATATTGTTCTGCAGTATAAATTTATCTTCTACTTAGCTAACCCATCAGCTTGGACCAGTACAGATGTTGGTGAATTCTATAACCTGCTTATGTGCACACAAAAGGTAATAGAGATGGATCGAGTAGTTTTTGAACAGTTTGGAAATTGATGAGAATTTTATATAAGAATACTGTCTACTTTTACCCGTGGGAGAGCCATGCTGACGCATATGTGGATGCATTAATTGGATGGGCTCACAGATTACTCAACGTGAAACGGTACTTGTACTGTTTCGTTGTGCAAATGAGGATATTGGAGGTCCTTAAAATGCCGCTTAAGTTGCGTAAAAAGCCAATGCGCGGACTGTGGCGCGGTTGTCCATGGGCGGCGGTGTTCTCTTACCACAAAGGAGATCCACCTGCTTCGTTGTTCGCTATACTTTAAAACAAATAAAATAAAAAAACACTGTAACAATCTGTGACCACCATTTAACAATACCAAACATAACATTATATGAAGGTCTGCTAAGTTCATAACATAAGTTATTCATTTCAAGGATGTTGTGTCTTCAATCAAAAACAATTATCTTAAAATACACTTAAAATGCATATTGGAAATAATAATAGACGACAAAAATTTGTATTAGAAATATAAGGTTTTAAATTCTGTAATTTAATTGTCGTTTTGTAAAATGATTATTATGTTTATTTTTATGGCGGACAACGGAGTAGATGGGTATCGTATATTGCAAGATAGAACCGTCCCAATGGACATCCGCGTCTTAGTCTTTATTACATCTATTTCTAAGGCATCCGATACACGATATATCCGATATACATTAATACACGTATCGTTTCACGCTGAGTATTCTGTGAGCCCGTGGAATCACTTCAGACGAGCCCTCCCAATTAGTTTGACAGCATAAGTTTCAGCATGGCTCTCCCACGGGTGCCACACTATTAAGAAACTCGCCCGGCGACTGTTAAGCCCTTTCAACGACCGAATAAATTATAAATTTAATTATATGTATTCGGACCGGGATTCGAGCCCGATACCTCTCGTTTCATCGTAGACTTAGGTTCGTACCTACGATAAATTTTGAAATAATACTTATAATTTTGTCTTTTACTTGACATAATACATATAATCTAATCATCATCATCATCATTTCAGCTGTAGGCCGCGATAGCGTAGGTTAGCGCGAGAAAAGACGGCAACCCCGCCATTTTAAAGGTCATTTAGTATAACTTGCGACGTGGTGAAACTATGATGTTCATTTAAGTGTCAAAGTCTGTCAGTTATAAACTAGAGTAAATAAAATACGTTAAAATTTAAAAATATTTACTTTAAGCTACGAGGCTATCCTCTAAGATCTATAGTTTTCGTATAAATAAGACAATCTTACAAGATGATCGCTGA
>DWCF01001069.1:0-34403 GCA_018230265.1 Delias oraia
AGGCAGCACTGTGGGAGGTCTTCCTCTGGCCCTCCTGTCTCGCTCCCACACTGCTGGGTCAAACGCAGTGCTGCTAATGCCGTGCTGCTACAATAGCTTTTCTTATTGTTATCAATTGAAACATATTGTATATTAACATTGGAAATCAAAAGTTACATCACTGACACTACGGTTTAAAGACTAAATACTTTAAATGCAAAAAAAAAACATTTCTAAGTAACGTTTGCATAATAATAGCCTTAAACATATGATTAACTGTAGCCATCCTGAGAGACAGGTACATGGTACTTAAAACTTCTGTACATAACTCGATACTTAAGTGGAAATTAATTTCCCAGCCGTATCATGTTTGTCTTGTTCTCCGTATCGCGTCGAGTACCAAATCAACGCTAAAAGGAAAATTATGTCTCTGCGCTCTTCAATTTTACGTCACTGAAATTTTGAGAGAAACCTTGCTGTGAGTTTATTAAACTCTCATATTAGCCATATATTTTATTTTCAACTTTATTTCGCTTTGATGAAATGAATCACTTCAATAGAATCATACATTGTATATATAAATAAATAATGAATAAAATATTGATTTTATGAATAATTTTTATTGATTTGATCCATGAAAACAACACATGGGTTGATCTAGCTATTTTAAGTAATATATAATGTAAGTAAAATAATTAATGAAATCTTTATAGTAGTAATTCTTCCATAACCCCAAAATAATATGTAAATAAAGTTAAATGTATATTTTTAGTATACACGAAATTTTTGGAATGTAAGAAAAGTGCAAGGCTAAAACGAAGAAAGAGCCAAAATAAATGATTTCTCGCTTTTGTGCTTGGTTATTTTTATGAGATAAAACTACGTTTGTGTATCCAAAAAAAATGCAAAATGCTATGTTCGGATTGTAATTAATATTTTGACGACCGGCTAAAGAGGTCCGGCATAATTATCATCATCATTTCTGCCGTAAGACGTCCACTGCTGGACATAGGCCTCCCCCTTAAGGGAGTGTTTGCTATAATCGCCACGCTTGGCAGGCGTGTTGGCGATAGCTGTTCAGTTATATAGTCCGCAGAGGACGCTGTTGTCCGCAGCCCGCTGCTCCTTCCGGTATTCCCTTAGTCGCCTCTTACAACACCCACGGAATGATTGGGGGAAGCGCAATTCTAAGCCGGTGCTTCACAACGTGGCGTTATTTATAATTATAACATAAAACAGATCGTTGAACATTCATTCTATGTACCAAACAAAAGCAAAATTTTAAAGTAATACCGGCAGCTTAAGCAAGTTGAAGTTTATAATAATATGCTATTAAATAATATATTAATAGGCTATTAAAACATTTCCTATATAAAAGTAGCACAAAGCTATTTCTTTACTTTCCTTATTTCAATGTCTTATTCATACATTTAGGGAACGTCTCAGAATGTTATACAGAGCTTCGGAAAATGCATTAGTGACGTCACATCCGTTAAGTTATATTTAAATTCGTTCTAGCCCAGATTACTAAGTGCTAAAGTATTTTGAACAAATGTTAATGTTAGTTGTGTTCTAAGTAATTTTGTAGTTATTCTGATATCTAATACTATAAATATTATATTGATTATAATAGTATATTTCACCTGGTTTCATTACCTAATTTGTTCAATTTGAGATTTTACTCGCAATTTTTTTTATATCGGACATCGGAGCAGGTGGGTCTCCTATATGGTAAGAGAACACCGCTGCCCATCAATAATCGCGCTACAGTCCGCACATTAGGTTGGGCTTTTTACGCCGCTTGTAAGTTCCTCCGACATCCTCACACACGCAAACGCGAAACGAAGTATAAGTTTCTTTTTACGCTGAGTATTCTGTGAGCCCATGGTATCACTTCAGACGAGCCGGCCCAATTAGTACTTAAGCATGGCTCTAAAAAATGTTTCAAACACACATTCATATTTGTTTCAAATAAACAATTTAAAATAACTACCTGTGTTTTCATGAAAAAAATTAAAAATTACCGCTTCCATCGTTTGCTCTATTTTAAAAACTTTTTGTCAAGAATTAATTTAAAAAAATAAGAAAATCTGCTGCTACATAACATATTATCTTATACGCACATTGTGTTTTCGTACACAATAAAGAATTAGTTATCTCGAATATACTATTTGCGATAGCCAATAGACTCTATTATGAGGCAAGCACTTTGTTCTTATAAATAAATTATCTACTCCGTAATATTATCCAGCCTTATGAAATAAAAATAAACATCTTGAAACATCAAATTTTTATGAGTTTTATCTAGGTAAGCAATATTTTTTTCAGATAAGAGGAGTAATATTCATTTTATCTTCGTATTTTAAATACAGCCTCCGTCGATTTTTATTCACGAAACTGATATTCCAAGTTGTTGTTAAATTGCAAATTAATATGTATTATTAAATTTCAATTTCTTAAATAATAAACTCATAGTGTTTTTGTGACTAATCAAATAATAATCTTCAAATGAAAGTCACATATTCATAATTTAAGGGCAATAGAAGTATTCTTTAATACGTTTATCTAAAGTTAGCTTGTGTTGTTCTTCCATGAATCGCCTAAACAAATATTTGCTTAATGATTAAATGTTCTGATTACTGTTCCCCAAGCACCATACCTAATTAAACATTAGAGGGTCCCGGATAATCTTACACCCTCTTATACACTTGGCTAAATCAGATTTTTCTTAAAACATTGTCTCGTTTTTATAACAACAAATTCCTATTGGCGAGAGAGTGATAGAATATTTAACTTCTAAACACAGTATACAATTTATAGAACTACATCACCATATACAGTGCTGCCATCTAAAAAGAGAATGATAGACTAAATTCAATTTTGCCACCTTCCATGTTTGGAACAGTCATTAAAGATGGATTTGAAACTTTTACAATTAATATTCAAAATATGGCCGACAAAAGTTTATTTATTTTTTAATTTTACAAAATTAGTAAATTGATGTAAAGTAAACTATGTATTTGCCAAGCACTGCCAGTTTCAAAAGCAATAAAAAAGTGTCAATTAGGACGATCACGGTAAATGAATTAATACATTTATCACAATAATTGTGTTAATTTTGCAAAGACAAAAGTTTCTATGAATTTTGCATCGCAAAGGTTTAAACATTGAACTTACTTCTATTAAAGTATCACCTAACACATCACATGATTTTGTACCATTTTTGTATCCTTAAAATCTTAACTTTACCAGACGAATGGTGGACGTGGAAAAATAATCATATCGTAATAATATATTGCAAGCGTCCCGCAGAATCTATGAATACAACTAATCTATTTCATACATTATCTTTATTCTTTCACCAGCTTTAACAAAAATCACAGCAACCAACAAATTCTACATATTTCATGCTAACAATTCAAATGCAAACATTTAAGTATCTTGAATCCCGAAACGTGCCACTACACATTTTGACGTCATTTATAAAATAAGGCATAAAATCCCCGCTTCACTGCTAATGTACACATTTGCGGCGATAAATGTGTATACTGAGTTTCATCCGTTGCTTTATTGAGCGTCGACGCCTCATTCAATTAATACGCCTTTTATTACTTTTAAAGTATCATAATTATAATAATAACTAACACTTTGATATTTTTTAGAATTCAATAATTACTAATACTTTAGTGTTTTTACTTTTTAAGTTATATAAATATAATATCACATTTATTTTGAGTAAGATAAAGATTTTTTTCTCTCTTCCAGATGCAAAACGCGATCACTGTAACAAAACAGTGGAGATCTATGAAGATGTTTCATCACCTCCAGTTACGCCTGAAAATTTTGGGCGTCCACTCACATGCACGTATAGGTAAAAATGGAATCATTACATATGCTCTTAAACTGATTAATAAAGTAAACTTACAGGCCCAGATGGCTTTAGATTGAATTATTTAGAGGCTCGGTTTAAAACGGGCGTAAATAAAAAGTAAGCATTATATCAAATTATCTATATGTACCAGTATTAAAGCTTATATTTATAACTATTCTTCAATAATATATTATTTATTAATACTATGGAAAATATTACAGTGTTCTCTTACCATATAAAAGATCCACTGGATCCGCTGTCAGCTATAACATATAGAGCGTGCATATCATTGAATTTTCGTTCTAATAGCATAAATTTGATACCTTTTAAACAAGCTATTGACATATAAATAATGTTTTCGTAGATTTAGAGCATTTCGGGGATCGCCTAAGGATTGGATTCTACGAATACGTTTCAAGAAATTCAAAGTTGGTACTCTGATAAATGGTACTACATGTCATAAAGGATACATGCAGGTAACTTTTCTATGTATTTTTACCCTAGTTAGTTCTTTTTGAGTCACATTTAAAAGCATACCAAATGATCATAGATTAATGTTTAATAGAATTAGACAATTAAAAATTGGACAAATTATAAACTAGAATCGAAGAACTAATTGTAGTTGTAAAGGATTTTTATATTATGTAGGGTTGCCCTAATCACTTATTAAAATACAATTTTAGTATAATTTACAAACTATGGAACTAACTTCAATGCCGGAAACACACCCGCGGCTCTGCAAGGGCTGGGGATGTTCTTGGGCGGAGGACCGCTTATCCTAGATGAGCGGTCCTCCTCCTGCTCGCTTGCCACCAAGTAATGTGTTTCGCAGAGTGAGTGAGGATATCGGAGTCCCTTAAAAGTGGCGTAAAAAGCCGGAAACACAACCAATGCGCGGATTATATGCCATGCACGGTTGTCCATGGGTGGCAGTGTTCTCTTACCATATAGGAGACCCACCTGATCCATTGTCCGCTATACTATAAAAAATTAATAATAATAATAAAAAAATTATCCCCGTAACAGACTGAACTCATTTAAGAAAACTGTTTCGAGATGTGATATCTCTAGTAGAATATATAATATTTATCATACAGTACATGGGAATGTACCTTACTTATATTATTAAGTATTTCATAATACTTTTTATTATACAAAACTTGTGCAAACAATCCCAATAAGTATCTTAACGGTTCAGTAATAACACAAATTAAACCTGGAGTTATATTAAATCGCTGAAATAAAACAGATGGAGAAATTAATCTCAATATTAATTAATTATTTCTACCAAAGCCCTAACGTAATTTCCAATTATAAGAAATCACGATCCAGTGATTATCTCCTCAAATTGTTCTTCCGGAGTGTTTTCCAAGTTAGAAAATTAATTAGCAGGTTCGCCAAACTTGATTACTAGTCGTACTGAATGCTTTAGTTTGCATAATTTTATGCTTCCAATGGTTTGGCTATCTTCCGCTGTTCAAGTGGCACTTTATTATAATTCATAGAAAATATCATTTATTTCAGATTATTTTTAATATTCAGCTATAAATTTTACTGTATGTTTACAGAACATGTAAAAAATATCGAATATAACATTATAATAGAGTAATATTACGCATATAAACATACACAAAACATATAAAACAAAGTAAGTATTAAAATAAAAAAGATATGAGAGAAAGAGGTTATTGAGTAACTATTGGTATTAAATATACATTTACAAGAATAAAACAGGATGCCGATCAGTAGAATTAAATTTCATTGATAAAATACTCATTAATTTGAGTTTAAAAATTAATGACTTTACACTTTACAATACAAGCACAACTGTTAAGAAATACAACAACATTATGGGAAGCGTATTAGAATAGAAGAATACAGCGTGAAAGCAAGGTCAAAGAGGGTGAGCCAGTTTGTCCGCTGCTTATATGAGACAGGGACAGGGCGGCGTCGGAGGGAGGTGCCGATGTCTTCCAGATGGTTGCTAACAATACATATATCATTTATAGAAGGTTGCTATTAAGGTCGCAGACGGAAGGTTGCAGGTCGCCAAGGTTCGCGACGGATATTCATGGAAGTCCAATTCTTACGCCTGAAATGATGATGACGTTGATTTAAATTTAAGAATAAACTAAAATCTCTAAAATTCATTTAATAACGTTTAAAAAAATTGTGTTGATCTAAAGAGAAACAACATTTGATGCTTTTATTTTATTTTTAACATTCTATTCTCTTCTTGTTATTATTATTTTGTGACCTCTGTGACTAGTGATCATAATTCTTCCAGTGTATGATGGTATATACACAAATAACGCCAGATATTCAAACAAGAATATAAATCAAAATTCTAAGAGAGATACAACTTAGGTGAACCAATATTTTGTCCAAGACGACCAATACACTCTAATATCACAGAAATTAGAAAAAAACAATGACAAATGACATACCACAGAGCACATAACACAACACAGAACAAGAAATTATACTGTAATGTATTATATGTATTAAAATATCTTTGATATTTAAAAAATATATATTTTGGTAGAATTTCTCATTACCGATTAAAATGATAAATTTTAAATATATAATAAAACTATAAATAGTTTTAATATCCAACTAGTGACATTGAACGCAAAACTAATTACCAAATATAATTTGCTGAGGGCATCCCAGAAGGGAATGTAACCATACAAATTAATTGTTTTACATGGCAAGGTTGAATATGAATTTAAAATTATATTTTCTTATTTAATCACATATTGTAGCTACATTTTTATCACACAAATAAATTGTAGCACATCATAGCGATGTGCTTCAAAACTAGTGCGTTCAAATTTTGTTTGTCTTGCTTAAAAAATCTTATTTAAAAACAGTTACTAGTGCAAGTGCTCATATAACCGATTCACGTCATTTTATATTACAAAAGCCATTTTCATCTTTGTATATAAATCATTGCTTTGGTATAGATGTGTTAAAGACCTTTTGTTTCTATTAAGAGTATACGTTTCAACATGTTTTGAGTTTAATCTGTAGGATTCTAAAAAGTTTTTGTAACAATAAAATTACTTCATATTGTTATTACAAGTACAACCTTGTTTGACTTTATATAATTTTAAAACTAAAACGAAACCAATGATTTATTTCCAACTACATAGAAATAGCGTAATGGAATGAACGGCGTATTAGCCTTCAAAGTCAATATTCCAAACGAAAAACTCGAAGTTTTTTAACTTTATTTTGAACAAAAGTATTGCATTTTACGTCTGACGATGGATATTGGGTTGTATTTTAGTCTGTGAAGTTTTACTTTGTGTAATAAATTTTCATATTTCTATTCAATCCAACTGTTTATACTACAGATTTTTATTAATCATAAGTATTAACTTATTGAGACTACTGCGCCATATACACTTATCAATTTTATAGTACGAATAGCTTACTTTTTTATTTCTATTAGATTATTGAAATTCTCCCACTGATTTATTTGCTAAAAATCAAAATATATTTAATTATATTAATTAATATATTAAATATATGTAAACACCAAATGATATATGCGAAGAAAAATGTTTATATTTATTTCTCAAATGTTTATCAGAAACCGCACTTTTAAAACTTCCTTAGTCAAGAAGTATATTTCTCTTAACTTTCGTCAACAGATCGTAGATGGCAATGCAAAGACAGACGTCTCAAACCGTAAGGAGCCGGGACTATTCTGCGGCGAGATAGAACAACCTCAAACTTTCATATCGGAGACCAACTTCGTCAAAATCGTCTTTCATGCGGATAACTTCACTGATCAGACTTACTTCAGCTTTGACTCTAGGTTGGTACTTTAAACATTTATCTATAAAAAATATTGTTATCTGTAAATAATAGCCTCATTGACTAATCCAGGATATTGGTGCCATTACAACATTAATGGCGTCAAGTTTTCTATTATTTTCTTTCTAAACCCTGTTTTAGAGGTGTTTTACTTAAAGCCGGTGAGAGTTTGAGTCATAAAATGTTAAGGAAATAACACAATTAAAAGAAAATGACTTTATTCGACAGTGTTCTCTTTCTATATAGAAGTTCCACCTGTTCCGTTGTCCGTTTTACTATAAAAAAATAAAGAAATGATGTTTACAGAGCGGAGCAGCAGTTTGAAGTTTACCTCAGATATGGACAGCATCCAGAATTATATCCCAATCGAAGAGGTGAAGTAGTTGCAGGGTAAGCCTTTTTAAGATATATACTTCATCAATTTAGTATAATAATAGCAAAAACAATATAAATATGAAAGTAAGACCTATGCTGTTGCAAACTTTTCATGGGCATTATCAATCTTTATAATTTGTTGCAACAACACAATCATATATCGCACATCTTTAAGACAGCGTTCGTAAAAAAAATTATCGATCAGCCATTTTTCTTTAAATTATTTAGCAAATCCGATAACCACGAAAAATTCTTAATATATACCCAATGTTACTCTACAAATATCGACGTTATCGACGTATTGGAAAAATAATTAAAAAATCCATTTCCAGAGAGATTGAGCTTCTACAATGTAATAAACACGCAAACTATACCTCTTTAGAATATTAGTATAGAAAATAATTTAAGAATATTAGTATAGAATTTGAATTTAAATTTAAGAATATTAGTATAGAAAAGGCTTATGGAAAACTAATTATCTATTTTTAATAGTAGTAGCATTAGTTGTCATTGCATGACTTGACGATAGCCTGTAGGCTAGATATACTGAAGTACATGTTTACAATCTATATGAGGCCAATTCGCTCAAAGTCAACAGAATACCATCATAATATAGTACTTGTAGTATGTTTCACTAAGTGATGGAGGATATCGCACGCCCGTTTAGCGCGTTGTCCATGAGTAGTAGTGATCTGTTGCTATCAGGGGATCCTACGACCCCGTTTTTCGCTATATAAAACGAATTATGTAGAGTGTAATTTACATCATTTTATAATGAAATAAAACTATTAATTATAGACGCCATGACCAGTTTAATAGATGAATAATACATATGGAGGGTAAACTTTTTGTTAATGCGGCTCATTTTTGATCAAATTTATAGCGTTATAAAAACGCCAATACCTTTCGAGTTGAAAGAGAATATATTAAATAAGTTTTGTAATCAAATATTTAAAACACCTAATAAAAAAACAAAACAAACAATTGTTACAAACGGTGATTGTACACTGTTGACATCAGCGTGAATTTGTGTATATTAATGAATCGAGTGTTAATATAGTCAGCCATCCCTCACTTGATTACAAGTTATAAATCAGAGATTGCAATAATAGGTGGCCGGTGGCACGTCGACAATTCAACGCGATTTATTCACAATTTCGGTCACGTTTCGGCCAAAGTGCTTGCCATTTGGAGGCTGCCAGAAAATGATTCTGCACTGACAGTTTGGTAGAGGGTCTTAGTAATTGGTGAGACGATTTATACGACAATAATACTTGATTGGTGGCCCGAAAATCGATTTACAGCTTTCATTGTAGGTAGAACGATTGTTATAAAATTTAATTCAATACCAAATCTTCGTAATATATAAAGTGGAAATAACTATTGTCGTCTTTTGATTCTACAATATTGTAAATTGTAAAACGTATTAACTTGCTATGACTCATAACTTTTTATGTAAAAAAAAAAATAAAAGAAAAAAAATGATTTTCTAAACTTATCCTTTTTTGCAAAATATTTGAAATTCTTTAAAAAATTATCACCTATCTTATAACTATGACTATTTCTCTGCATATCAGTTATAATATACATTTTTTATGAAAATGCAAGTAACTAAGGAGTGTCACGTAGGATAAGCGGTCCTACGCTGATGGGTAGCGCCATATCTTGCTAGGCTTAATTGCAGGCCTTTTAGCGATATGGGTTATATATGGGACATGAGCAATGTTAATATTAAAGATAAATTGCAATTTAATTTAATGGCCAATATAATACTCCATTTAAAAAGGTAACCCAAATGGCACACGGGATTGTTTAAATAAACCTCCGTATGAGTTATAGCGAATCTCGAAGGGGACACCGATTTATGTTCGTAATCTGATGCGGGGAGCGCTGACACAGGCGTTTTATTGGTCCGAATCAATATTAGCTGAGGCTACTAAGTTACGTTGCGAAAATTTCATTTTCTAAAGTAGCATTGTGTTTAAACCAGCGGTAATTTGTTGATATTTTAAACAAATTCATGTTTAAAAAATACGATTTTGATTCTGTATGCTTTTCTGCTTCATCTTATATGATTTTATTAAGGCGATAGATTTTATTATAGTTATTTTTCTATACAATTATTACTACAGTTTAGTACATGAATAGAGTTATGTAAATAAATGCTGAGTAAATTCAAGTTTATTGTAAAGGCATATTGTTTCTCAAGATATATGAAATGTGTCAGATCATACTGTGAGCGGGTCTTCAGGGACTGTCGACTTCAGACATGCTACGTGCAGTCAGCTGCTTACCCAGGGGTATATCCTAGAAATCTGCACTGCAGGTAATAACTTACTTCTTATTTTATTGCGAACTAGCGTTTCACTAAAACTTTGTCCGATTTTCATCTGCCTGTTTTATTTTACACAAACGATTTTAAATAAATAATATTTTAAATCCAATAACTACACAAAATGTAATCTGTGGAAGATTCAACGAAACAAATTGATTTTTCTCTATAAAACATTTATTGCCAAGAACTAGTTTTTTTACTAGTTAATTTAATTTTGAGGGGTTAATTTTACATTAAATAATTTTTTGATATTAATATTATAAAGAATCATGCATATCCGTTACAAATAAAGCAGTATTAGACATTTTGAAATACTACACTATAATTTGAATTTAGTGTCTTACTACACACACAAAGACATCTATTGGATGGAGCTTCTAAGCTTTCACAGTAACACTCGATGCAAGTGACATATGAAACATTTTATAATCCACACGGACGAAGTCGCAAGTAGAATTTAATATTGCATAAATAACATAAGATTTATATTCACTGACATTTTATCTAAATAGAGATAGATATATGTGATGTATCTATATATTTATAAACTTTTAACATTGTATATTTAAAACTAGATTTATTTCTATATAAAATTAATTAAATTGTAGATATCACTTAAATACAAGACTGCCGTACATAAAGCTGTATATAGAGAACGAGGAGTTTAATATAGACGGTCAACGATGCGAGAATATAATGACTTGCCCTATGAGACCTATAACCTCTGGTGAGTACACTACAAAGCATTGTACAAGGGTATAATAAATTGCCGTAACATTGTGTAAATAATTAATAGTTGGTATTATGGCTGTATAAAATATGTTTCAATGTTTGTGGAATGACAAATAAACCATCAAGTCTTCGTTAAGAGATTTTTTAGAGAAAATCTTTAGTAATCGTTTTTTTTTGTTAAACGTGTCAGTGAATAATGTTTGTTCAATTGTTATTCGAACCATATTTTATAACCCTGATCTTATTTTTTTTAATTATTAGCAAAATCTATTAAATTTACATGATCAGCATGGTTAAGATTATTATTTTATAAACCTATTTCTATAATAAGATGTAACCTTGGCTGCTTTACTAATACAAGTTTACATAATATCCAACAGTTACCAGGCATAACTTCAACAATCCTCCTATGTTTTGCTAATCGGCTTATAAAGTTTGACTACAATAAGGCAATATGCTTTATGATGACCCTCCTTAATATTATATAAAATATTGTTTCGGTTACATTTAATATATGGTACTAGAGATGTAAAGATTCTTAAAACCTTTCAATATATATTTTAATAAAGCTTAAATATATGAAACATAAACATTGGTGGGCTGCTTTGGGGGGTGCCATCTCCACCAGTAGACTTGATAGGCTGATGATGATGATAATGATGAAATGAAACATATGAGACTATGAGTGCATTCATAAAACATTGATTTGTTTAGCTACTGCATACATTCTTATCTATAAATATTGGTTGCTCTTCGGAAATGCTTCAATTATAAATATATTTTTATCTATTGTTTTGTTTGTATTCTCTTCAAACTCAAGTAATTGTCCTATATGTTTAGCTTTGTATTTTATATTGGTTTGTATCTTAGCTTAAGGTTAGTTATATATGATAGATTCGGATGTACGTTTGCCCGCATCATCTTCCAATCAGAAATGAATACCCAAAGCAGGCATATAGTTTTTAAATAATACATTTTTATCTTAGTTTTATTACAACTGTAACATAAACTAAACTCTGAAATTTTACGTATAATGTAGTAAAATCTGACTTCAAAAAACCGAACACCATACATTTTTAATATATTATAGTCCGTCGATGAAACACAACAAAAGCAATACAAAGCACGTCAACAATAGACTCGTGGCTTTATACAGACATATTGTTAAGAAAATAAAATAAAAGCCTCAAAGTAAGGTGAGTGTAATTTCGTTTCGCGGAGGCTGACGAACAAACCGTAGCCTGAAAATAGATTTTAATGTACTCACAAAGGTTTCTCCGTGTAAAAATATACTTTTATAAACAAGTTTTATAAAGTGGCTTCTATTTCCGTGATTTAATATTTTTTTTGTTTTATTTTTATTTAGAATTCGTGTGGTTTTCTACAGTACGGTACAGTATTTGACAGAGGGGGGGGGGGGCGAGTATCTTAATAATGTCGCACTGTTGGGAGAGCCAAGCTCAAGCAAATGCTAACGCACAAATTAGGCTGGCTCGTTCCAAGTGATACCACAAGGTTACAGAATACTCAGCGTGAAATAGTAGTTATACTTGAAACGGTAGTTCTGTTGTTTCCTGAGTGAGTGAGGATATATGAGGTCCTTAAAAATACCACTTAAGTGGCGTATTGACCCGGTAATAAAACCAATCCACGTACTTTGGCTCGGTTATCCATGGGTGGTGCTGTTTTTTTACACTACATAAGACAGGAGACTCACCTGCTCCTTTGTCCGCTGTAACATATAAATATAGATACTATAAATAAATAAAATATTCTTAAAGTAAATTTAGTTATATTTATTATATACAGAAAACGTGTTTTAATGGAACATCAATTATGAATAACTAATTTTTATTATCTAACTAGAACTGTGGATACTCCCAGATGAAAAATTACGTAAAAAAAGTTTTTTGAAATTATTCAAACCTTGACAGCAAACAAAAATACATCATTATATTTTCAAGACAATAAAAATCTTAAGAAACACAATAAGATATGAAAGCCTTAACGAGTTTCAAAAGTTTTGACGTCGGAGCGGGACGTAATATCTGTAAAGTTTTCAGAAAATACCGGGATCTTGTGTTCATTATTGGATCTTCGTTATTTATTAATGTAATAAATTACCAGTTCACCTCACGGAGTAACGATAGGAAAATTATGGGATACTTTAGAGGGGTTATACCCCGGTTATACCATTCGTTATGTCAGAATGATCTGCCGTAATACTTGAGGAGGCTTTTACGCCCTATATCAAGTTTTAAGAGGATTTTTGCTATCTCGATGCTCAAAAATATAGTTGACATCTTCATATTAAATAAATTTTAACTCGTACTTCTTTACTTATAAACTCTAGTTAAAAATTGATATAGTTTTGCACTTCATAGACAGATTATCAAGAAAATTTCATCAAACTAATCAAAGAATTAGACAAAATTATACAAGCTAACAAGATATAAAATAAACTTACACAGAGAAAATTTGTCATGTTAGACTTTATTAATATTTCATAATGAAAATATAATTAACAAATGTTTTTTTTTACTATCTGTAGTTCTGTTTTTTAATACGGAAAATTTATTATTCCATTGATAAGCTGGATTGGCTTGCAGTAAAACAGAATTGCCTAAGCCTATAGAATAATGAAGTTTTAATAACTGACTATGATGATAACATGATTTTTTTTCATATTTAGGTTCAGAAAATTGTCCCTATGACTACATAAGAATTTACGATGGAAAAGACGAGTCGGCTTCCGTGATTGGTACCTTTTGTGGTATGGGCAAATTCCCGTATTCCATTATTGGTACATCACAGGACCTGTTTGTGGAGTTTGTTAGCTCACCCGCCGGTGAGTATTATAGCAATATTTTTATTCAACATTGGTTGTACAATTTTTTCAGCTATATCTTTGTGTATATGATACCCAATCCACTCATTTATAGCATCGTAGTTATTTTAGATTTTGTGCCCAGATAAAAGGGGGTAGTTTAAGTTGATTTTTTTAACAATTATTTTTTGTTATATATTATATTTATCAAGAGAGTAGGCATATATTATTTGACCGTATTAGTTTATCCATCTGAGACTGGGCAGGGATAAGTTTGAAGATGGAATGAAACTTTACTCATCATGTCCACGCTGATCTAGGAAGTTCATTTCAACTTGTGTCTAGCTGGTATACTATATTATTAGTTTTAAGTGAATATAGTTTACGACTGCATTATTGAACTTCTGATATATCTTGACCTAATTTAAGGCTATTAAATATGTCTATAATAATTAATAACTGAGGCGTACATATAAAGGGTTTTGTTACGAAAGCGCAAACAGATACCAAAGATAAATTTTAGAAATAAATTTATAAGTCATGTAACTAACTCACAATATATATCTCGATAATAAGTTCTCATGGGAGGCCTATGTCCAGCAGTTGATGTCTTACGGCTGAAATGATGGTGAAGTCCTCATAATCAACTATTTTCTCAGGTCCTTTGTTGAACACTGGGTTCCATTTCAACGTAGGAAACTGGCCTGGACATGTCGAAGCTCCAGGATCCAAAATTGGAAACTGTGATTGGCTTCTTACAGCCGAGTCCCTCAAAAGATCTGGAGATACGGAAGGGATCTTTCTCTCAGTGGCTCATTGGTATCCTTCGCATACGTCGTGCACTTACCTAATGCAAGGCTTTCCCGGACAAGTTGTAAGACTTTATTTCCCAAGGTTAGTAGCAATTGTAATAGATTATATTATCAAAAATAAAGATTATTTTACGTAAAAATCAAACACAATATAAAAATGAAACCTCTGGATTATTGTTTTAAGCATCACCCTAAATCTAAAACTAAATCAAAAAATATATTCCTACAGTTTTTAATAAAAAATAGCGTCTTATTTCTTTTTTAATTTATTTAATAGTATTTTTATGTTTTATGAGATTACATAATACACTACTATAAAAGTGATTGCGTAATACGAAAATATATATATCAAAGTATGTAGTTCATCATTCATAGTTCATACATTATTATCGATTATCAATAGCACTAATGGTCTTTGATGAAGATAAAAGCCGTAAAAGTAGGTCTTTGTGTAATAGACCATATGAAAGACTAATAGGTATCATTAGGTCTTACTACGGTATCTTGTGAGCTTTTATTGAACTTTTAAATAAAAATTTCACATTTTTATTATTATTATACAAATTTGTAATAAAATTACAATTAAAAAAAATATGATATTAATTTAATAAAGATAAAAACAAGAAGTGATAATTTTCGAAAAATAAATGCTTTTGATTGACATTGTTATATTCCCCAACTGAAAATAATTAATACAGAACAGATTTTTTATTTATTTTCATATTTTTAATAATAAAAGGTATGTTAACTGTTATGTTTGCTTTTACGATTCTGTTATTTCAAAATGTTTATTCTGTTTTTTATGCGTACAATCTTTTCAATTAGTTTGAAATAAATGAAACTAAAACTACATATAAAACTGTGATGCAATCGAATTTAATTTATTCATGAACTCTTCTATGCATTACCCTAATTAGTACTTAGCTTATTTAATCTATTTAAATTTAATTAGTTTTATTCAAATAAATATATTTTATCTTTGAATTTTAATTCATCTTTCCTATTAAATAAACTAGTAGGCGAAAGATTTGCTATGGAAATATATTTGAGTTGATTCAGTGTTATCTTATATCACGAACAAAACTTAATTTAATCTTAAGTAAACATTAAAAGAAAATAAATCATACTATATTTACTATTTGTTCGATGCTATACTTAACCCTACATGGATCATGAAATTTTTATAAAAAAGATTCAGAAAATAAATGTAAATTTAAAGATGTTTTACTAAAAACTTCTAGTGATTTTATGAGCAAAAATTAAAAAAAAAACTATTAAGGATAAATATATAATAATATCAATTGAAGCACAAATTTTTAAAAGGTAAATAGTACTTAACTATATTTAAAATTAGTAAAATAATGGTATATAAAAATCAAATAAACAAAATATGTCTTTTCAGCTTTCGAATAAACAAAATAGAATCTCCTATTGTACCCTGGACCGGTGATTGCGGCGAATCCCTGACATTGTATGACGCAGCTCGCCCTGATGATGCAAAGATAATAAAAACCTTCTGCGACACTTTTAGTAGACCAATGGAGAAACATGACTTTGTCTCAACTGGCAATGCCATGTTTGTCAGATTTGAAAGCAAAACTGGCAGTTACAGCGGGTAAACATTGTTATTTCATCAACCCCTGATTCATACGAATGTAACTCCGCACTCAGTACTTAATACCAATATACACACACATATTATTAAATAAATGTGTATATCTTGCTAATATATTATTATAAACGCGAAAGTTAGTAAGTGTGGATGAATGGATGAATGAATGTTTGTTACTCTTTCACGCAAAAACTACAGAATGAATTTAATGAAACATTGCAATAAATAGTGATATCCGAAGTGATACCACGGGCTCACAGAATACTCAGCGTGAAACGGTACTTGTACTGTGTTTCTCTGAGTGAGTGAGGATATCGGAGGCCAATAAAAATGCCGCTTAAGTGTTGTAAAAAGCCGGCAACACAACCAATGCGCAGAATGTGGCGCGATTACTTATGGGCGGCGTTGTTCTCTTAACATATAGGAGACCCACCTGCTCAATTCTCCGCTATACTATAAAAATATATAGCATCTATCTCACAATAATACATAGGCTAAAATATTATATTATGTAATATGGCAAAGAAGTAATAAAAAATATCAATAAGTTGGACGCAATAGGTGGCATACCCGATAGGGCGACGTCTGACGAGTCCGTTAGTATAAAATAAATTTAATTTATGCAGGTAATAAATCATATTTTTTCAATTAACTATTATCAGATTTATAATCTGACAAATTCACGATTCTGATATGTTACATACACATCCTCACGCTTTGTAAGTGGTGCGAGGGGCATAATAGGTCTCCAAATTAGTTCCCCAACGGTGTGTAACCCACGCCAATCAATAACGAGTGGGCCAATAATATCGCTCCCTCTAATCATGTAATTGAGGTCCATTAGGACGTTGGCTTTGTTACTGACCAATATTTCCCGGACCTTACACGCAATTTTCTACGATTATTAACTTCTGATGAGTGAAATATATTTGATTTCTATTAATGGAACAAAATGAATAGTCTTTGATTGGGGCATTATTATACCCGCACAAAGAATAAATATGGCTAATTGAAGATTTTTATCGTCGTCTTATATAGAGTGAAATTTAAATATCTAAATATTTGTTATTTATTTTTACAGCCTTTGCAAACACATAAAGAAACATTTTCAACTAATTTATTATTATAACTATAACTTATTAGTTAAAGTTTATACAGTAAAGTCGAGACTATGTTACGATTATAAAACCTCTATTAACAAACTCTTAAGAATCAGCAAACTTAAAGAACATTAGTATTTCAAACTTCAGCCAGTGTTCGTTCTTAGGACTAAGTTTTTTAATTGGAAATCAGATCCACTTTTTTTAATTTGCTTAAATGATGTTATTAACTAGATCATCTCTCTACTACTGGGCGCACTACGATTTCTTCAACAATACTCGTTTCGGTGAGCCAGTAAGCGGAACAGCCTGCGATGAAGTCATTGCCTCGTGGAAGCAGAGAGCCGGCAGACTGCGCTCCCCACTTAACACCTTAGTTTACAAGCAGGCACCACCGGGGGAGGATGTTCACTGTTTATACAGATTTGTAACGGACAAAAGAATCTATGCAAGAGTCATTTTAACGATTCTAAATGTCAACTTTAAGGTAAGACAAAAATTTGACAAGAACAATCAGTTAAGATTGGAAACTCTATACCAAGTATTACTATTTCATAAAAAAAAATATGGTTTTTTGGATAACGGAGCAAATGAGTCTTCTATATGGTAAAAGAACACTGCCGCCCACAGACAACCTCGGCATTTTTAAGGGCCGATATCCTCAGTCACTCAGCAAAACACAGTAGTTTAAGTTTTAAGTACAACTACCATTTCACGCTGAATATTCTGTAAGCTCGTAGTATCTCTTCGGACGAGCTGGCCCAATTAGCACGTCAGCATATTTTTCTGAATGGTTCTTCCACGGCTGCAATAGTATTGAAACACTGGCCCGGCCACTGTCAAGCTCTTCCAGAGACCGAATAAACTATTTATTTATTTATAATTGTCCGGACCGGGATTCAAATCCGATGCCTCTCGCTTCATAGTAGACTTATTAAACCATTAAACTACGAGACTCTTAAATATTCTAATCTTAAATATATTCTATATTCAGTAATACTCATCTAAAGACTCAGACAATATATTAATATAGTAGCTGCTCTAGACTAAACCAATTAAGATTATTAAACTTAGAGCCTCAAAATATTATTCAATGAAATCAAAATATATAATAGCGAATTCTATACATCTTTTCAGATTTATAAACAGATAATAAATATTGAAAATTTAAATTAATGCAGATGATAATTAAGCAATCCTCATTAATACATACTATATTATTATAATCAGATTTTAAATAATTGACGATACAGAATATATTACCACGTTAATTTTAAATGAAAACATAATAAATTCGCTGCGTTTTTAGTAAAAAACATCCAGATTTAATTAATATATATAAAGTTCTTTTATTTTTCCAATTGAGTTTGAAAAGTTATATAACTTCAACAGATTTAGGATTCCTCACTCAAGACTATGAACGAAAACTGTATAATATTGAGATGTGCGTGATATCAAAATCCTTATATCAATTCAGTTGTTAGATACAGGTAATTAAAGGGGAATTAATATGCAATTAAGTTATCCATAAAACCAATTAAAAATGAATAGGGCATTCCTTTTCTAATATTGAACTCATAAATATTTTGAAAATTATAAACTTATATACCGAGAAATCCATACTTGATAATAATGTCCGAATTTGTTTCAACGTTGATGGATTTAATAAAAAAGGTGTTTCGTTAAAATTTTATTTTTCAATGCATTCGATTCATTTACGGCTCTTGATTTTCAATAAATAAGTGTATTTTCATTGAGTGTTAAGCCTGAATTTATTGGACTTGAATATTTCCATTTTGATTCTTTGTTTCGATTCGTACGGCTTGCTACGGATAAAAATCATGGATTGAAAGCAAAAATACTGTTAAATACTTTTAAAGTTTTCGAAACGTGTTTCTATATTCGAAACATTTTTTTAATGTTTATGATATTACCAGCAATATATCTCTGCTAACATTCGTAATTTCTCACAATATTTTTTATTGCAGGAACATCCTTATACACCGGTATCCTGTCAAAATTGTTACGAAGACAGGGCTGACAAGTTAATCATTTGGGAACCATTCCCCGGTGGCAGGGCTGCCAATCTCTCACTCGGAATGACGACAACACCCCTTCCCTTACATTTAGCTGTCCAACGTTCTATTGGTTCCTGTCTGTGCGCAAAACATGCTAACACTGTTTCCCGTGCCCGACCGTATAGAGTCGTATCTTCCGGCGAATCAATCAATCTGCAATTGATCGTTGACAATGCGCATGCGGCTGCTTCCTACTTCAAAAATCCAGCACCGCTTTTTGAAGCCAGGTATGAATTTGTACATGGCCCTCTATGTGGTCCAGCCGTACTAGTTGCTGCTTCAGATGGAGAAATTGTGTACCCACATCTCGAGGCTTTGGGTTACACAGAACCACCAAAGAGAATACAATGTATTTGGGATCTTGAAATCGAAGAGAAAAGAGATATTTGGCTCCATTTTGACAGCATTAAATTCGCATCACGCCACTGTGACGAAGGAAACATACAGATATATTTACCTGGGAGAATAGAACCTTATTTGTCTGTTTGTGGAGAAAATGTTTCACTAGCACGCGAGCTGCCTATACTTTCAGCTGGTGAACTTGGCTTCGAATCTTTAGACGATCCTCTCGTTATGGACAAGGAAAAAACAAGGTCAATAAGAATCGTGTTCATTGGTAGTGCGTCGCCTGCGCGGGCCGCTTTCAAAATCGCTTGGACAGGCTTGTATCATTTGCCGAAAAATTCGGATGGCACACTAATGACGTCCCGTTTAACTGATAGCGGTGCCAATTCTGATGGGCACAATTGTGATTTCATATGTCCCGGTGAAGAAGCGCTGTGTATCCCTGCTAGATTGGTGTGTAACGGAGTTGTGAATTGTCCCAATGTGACGAGTGGTGAGAGAAGGTATTGGACAGCTGAAGAAAAACGAGCACGTGAGGCTTATTCAGAGGAGAGTTTGCGAAAGCTTGGCTATTTGGATGCATCGACTGGAGAGCTAGGCAAGTTGCACGACGAGGCACCGGAATTGTGTACGGGGGCGCGGATGGCTGGCGAAGGGGATTGGTTAGCACCTGCGTTAGGTGCAGGTCTCGCAGTAGCAATAAGCGTCTGTGCACTTGGTGCTGCCTGGCGACTGTGCTGCCGTAAGCGCTCTCCAGACGAAGAATCGCTGGATTACTGACACGCGGCCCGCGGTGCCCATGCACCGCCCACTCTTCATTCCCGTTCGGCTTCCAGAGATCTACCCTTAGACTGGAGCTTACATTGACAGACGCTATACTGAGTGCCGGAACCTATTGTTGATTATTAATAAAATTATGAGTTTATATTTTAATTTAAATATTTTTTTGAACATCCGTAAAACTCAATCTGAAATATTAAGTTCAAACGCACATTATCTTTATTATTTTTAAATCATGAAGATGATATTGTGTAATTATGTGGCACTCAAAACATGTAATTAGTGTATATACCTTCTAGTTATCCTAACATTGAAGGCTTTGAAAAATCAGATGAGACCATTTGAATGCCTCACTTTTTCTTAAAAAGCCATTTACTTTGATGACAACACCAATCAAAAATGTAGGCAGTAAATGGCGAGGCATACTTCTCTTAAGAGAGGGACATTCAAGTGCTCCAAAGTATAGGTAAGTTAAAAGTGATAGTAGAGAATGAAGTGGTGATTTAATTAAGAATACATGGTTTTAGTATTCCTTCTTTGTTAAAAGGGTTTTGCGCTCAATTTAAAACTGCCGACCGATTGTAATTTCCATACATCATTGATTAAATATTGATTTTCTGTTAAAAGCATCACGAATGATATAACTGTTTAAACAATTAACGTAAGATCAGAAAAACCATAGTCAGAATAGATAAATTGCAATTAATAATTAAACTCAAACTAAAAATGAAGAGAATATCAAAAAATTACAAATTATACAACACAAATATTTACTCGTTTGCAAATAATATATTTTGCAGAAATAATTTATAAGTATTACTTCTTTGTTCAGATCTATTAACCATTTTCATGTGATTGAGTATCAAACCTTTCGTAATACTTTATTTTCGTGAAAATCGCAGATCAAGTCATTAATCAAGAATATCTATAAATTATCTCTTTCGACAATAGATTATTCGCATGTACAATAATATAAAACCGGGGCGAAAAATAAAGAAAAGCGTCTACAGCTTACAGGAAATTTCTTTTTCAAATGTATAGCTAGGTTAAAATAGCTTTTGGGATGATTTTTCGCCATTCTGCAGCCATTGCATGAAGAAGCAATGTTATTTGAAATGTCAAGCTTGAAAACGATGTCAGAATACAAAATTTCATCCATACGAGCACCTTTAAAGCAAATCCATAGTTCCAAACAGTACACGAGTTCGCAATATTAATGTTCTAAATACATGCTAACCATGTATATAGAATTATTATGTTCTAACATATAAGTCATAGTGAACTACTATTTGAGTTCCATACGATTCTTACAAAATTAATCTCTATTTTGACTATGGATTTTCAAATGTTCCAATGTACATATTTATATATTAAGATGTAGTTAAGCAGTAAAACGCGTTTGTATTCAATATTTTTATTGCGTTGCACAGTTTAGCAATTAGTTATGTAGCCAAGATATAGCCTATGGCATGTCATTTAAAAGCACAAAGATTAAAATTGAAGTCGTAACTTGATCAGTTTTCTATATCTTTGAAATAGAATAACTGGAAATTCGATTCATGACAAACTAATTGAAATTTTCTGAATAGTCTCTTGCAAATACTCTACTTTTTATACTTCTTTTTATATTATCTTTGATTCTAGTAGATCTCATGGCCAATCTTTTCTGCTAATAATCCGTGATGAATAAACGTATAAACTCTTAAAAGATTACTATTATTCAAAGAATCCATTTCAAGATCTATTGAGGAAGTTTTAGCAGCTTAAGCGTATCCATCGCGTCATGTTTTATTCAATATCAGCTCTCGAATTAAGTTTATTGTTCCACCCGAAGTAGATCAAAGTTATTTCTTTTATTTTTCATTTCGTTAGGAAGAAACTTCGGAAAAATTCATTCAGTTATTACGGAATTCAATAACTTTGCAATTTCTGTAATCTCGACGTATTTTATTAAAATATTTTTCGCATATTTTGTTGTACTAATGTTTTTTATTATTCATTTTTTATCCTTTTAACAAAATTCATTTCAAACATTATATATTGGAGATAACATTTTTACTGGTTCTCTTCTTACTAATTTTACACAGATAAAAATCACATATGTACCTTTTATTAATTATTTTACCGTTGCAAATGTATTTCATTATAAAGTTTAGTACCATAAGGAGTTGATTTTGTTAGCTATGCGGAAAACATCTTGATAAGGGTGAGTACTGACCAGAGCGACGGGTAGTAATCTAACACTTTACAAAGTGAACCTTCGTGGAATATCAAAACATGTGTATTGACGTAAAGTTTATTTACTTTGTACATTCAGTTACGAACAATATTGAAATTATATGTACAAATATTTGACCTTTTTTGTAGCAATATCAGATAAATGCTTTTTAAAATGCTTGTAATATTAGATTTTGTTTTATATTTACTTTTACATTAGAGAAAATGTTGTGCAACAAAAACTTGCGTTGAATTAACAATTAAAATGTTGAGATAAATATATTTTATACAAAATTAATATATTTTATTTCATTTAACTCACACTCCATACCCTTCCCTATATTAGGAACCGTTGAATAGGTTTTTGTAACGAAATATCATTTGGTAATTTAATACAAAAATTACATTAAAAAGTGGATTTCTTGAGATATTTAGTCATAAATAACACGATTTAATAATTTACAAAGTACATATATATTATCTTTTATGTACTTAAATAATAAGAATTAATCATGGGAAGGTTGAGGGCAGAAGAGCACAGGGTAGACTCCCATGCTTTGGACAGACCTAGTAGTAGCATATGCGGCCGTATGTGAACATACCAGTCTACGATGACCACGGCTGCTGGTCTGACAAAGGTAAAGTACCTAATAAAAGTTAATTTTCTTATTAGATTAGATATTTTAGTGTTCAATGTCAAACTATGGTCTACTTGTACAATATACAGGTTATATTTCTATTAACTCTGTACAATAAGTATTTCGTTTACTGCAAGCCAGGTGTTTACTGATGCAAGTTCTATTTGAAAATATCGATTTCACGTGAAGCACTTGTCAACTACATTCGAGTGATATTTTACAAGTCCAAGACTCGTTGAATGGAAATTCAATAGAATATCTTGACTTGCATAATCTTGGGACTTCAAACTGTTTATAGTATGCTACGGTATTTTTTTATTAAAAATATATATTTTCAATTGAACTGTGTTGCTTAAGAAATATGTATATATTTTATAAAACAGAATGTTAACGACATGGTGGGCTACCGTCCTAACTGTTTTGTTTATATAAATACTTCGGTTATATATCATTAATTTTTTATGCTAGAGCGGATAACGGAGCAGATCCTATGCGGTAAGAGAACACTGCCGCCCTTGAACAACCGCACTACAGTCCACGCATTGGTTATCTTGCCGGCTTTTTTCCACCTTAAGGAGCACTTTTACGGGCCTCTGATTAACTCACTCACTCTGCGAAACAAAATACAACTACCCCTTCACGCTTAGTATTCTATGAGCCCGTGGTATCACTTCAGACAAGTCGGCCCAATTAATGCGTCAGCATATGGTTCTGCATGGCTCTCCCACGGGAATTTTTTTTAAACTAGTAAAAATTATAATAATACATACGACTAAATCAAGTCTTAAAAGTACCTTTTATTTTTATTTCGTATGTAGGTAGTTTTTATACAAGTAAAGATACACTACCTTAAAAATAATTTTATTACAACACGTAACTATGTTTCTGACAACAGCCTGTATGCTGATATTTTAATACACAACATACACATTAGGTACAAAGCGATTTTTACCTCAAAGATACACATACAGGTACTTTTGTAACATATTAATATTTAAAAATTAAATAATTAAATTTCAAAGGTTATTTCGTTTTCATTCGTGATCATTGAGGCTTAGTTAACTATATCAATTAAAATAAATATTTATGATCCTAGCTGAATGAAAGAATCTCGGAATAAAATTTACCTTCCATAGATAATTAAGTCTTGAGGGGATGAAACTGCCTTCGAATGATAGACCGGAAACGAATTGTTTCACGATCAAAGCTGCCAAATTAACATTATTAACCGCTTGAAAAATTCTTCATTGATAGCTACATTAATTTAAGAGGCAATATTAAATACGCTTGTTTGAATGCGCAGTAAACACCTTTACATTTAATTACATTGATATTTGTTGTTTGTTTTCTTATTAAAATATTAAATTGTACAATTATTAAAATCGTTCCAGCCTGCTTACTGTCAATTACAATTACATTTCAATTCAAAGCTCAGCAATGAAACCTTTAGCACTTTGTTCTCATAACAACCTTTTTAAACATTAACATTAAAGTTGAATGTTAGAGTTAATTAAAGAGAAATTTTACAATCTGTAATTGAGACATCAATCGAGTCGGTTTCTCTAATCGTTTTCTTCACAGTTTACGCAGAGTGTAACGGTACTGGCACGGTGTTTTGTTGACTACGTGATGATATCGGAGACCCTTGAAATTATGTCATTTCAGCAGTGTAAAGAAGCGCAACATAACCAAAGCGCGGACTGTGGCGCGTTAGTCTACGGGCGGCTGTGTTCTCTTACCATATAGACTTACCTTCTCCATTATCCGCTACACCATTAAAAAATCCATCAATTACTCTCTTTTCAACACTTTGCGAAATGTAATTTCGCTACTAATCTATACGCCACTCGCAGACTAACTTAGCGATCTAGAACTCGGACGAGAATTAAAATACTTGCCTCACTTAAAAATACCTGTCATTTATATATCTCTACTTAGTATTTAACGTTTCTGAGGTATGAAACTGGGTGTAATAGAATCTATTCCGAACCATTGTGAATTCAAAGTCAGTTCAACAGAACTATAGTCAATCGATTCTATGAGAGAGACAAATTGATACATAGAGATATATGAGTTCAGAAAATTTAATAGAATCTCGTTAGATTAAAAGCTGTCTACGTTTGATAAAATTATTTGTAATTCATTGTCTTTTCTATGCTGATGTTATTTACTTGGTCAAAACGTAAATATGTGATATATATCATAAAAAATATGGTATAGCAGGCACTGGTTGTGGGTGGTGGTGGGTCTCTATGATAAGACATCACAGCTGCCCATAGACAATCTGCACTTAAGTTGTGTTGCCGGCTTTTTACGCTGCTTTGACGATATAACTTCAAGAGACTCCGATATCCTTACTCACTCAGCAAAACACAGTACAAGTGGGTACTTTTTGACACTGCTATTCTGTAAGCCCGTGGTAAAATTCTTACGAGCCATCATATGTAATATGGCTCTCTCACGGGTTTGAAATTGTTAAAACACTCTTCCGGCTACTGTTACGCACTTCCAAAAAAAATTGTAAATTAAAGTACACATTGTTTACTCGGACTTGGGATCGAATCCGATACCTCTCGCTTCTTGGTCGCCTTGTAAGATCCCTTAGCAAAGAGGTTAAATGTCCTCATGTGTTTTGTTAAACCATTAAACTTCTATGACAATAAAAGAAGCAACTGATAAGCCTTATATAGTAATATCAATCAATAATATATTTAATTATTATAGTTAAAGGTAAGTGCAACATCCGTGAAATATGCCTATTTTACGCCTCTGTATAGGTTATATCTACGAAAAGTAAGCCTTTTTTCCTCACTACCAAATCTACAATTTATGCAATTTCTCTTGTTAGTTTTGAGTTTATCCTTTAATTCAACCGAACATCCGAAACAGGCTACAGAGTATACAAAAGCATTTATTCGTATTTTATTTATGTTCTAACTTGGTCTGAAGTTTGTGAAGTGACGCGGGCTTTTGTCGGAAATAAACTTTGTGCTGCGGAAACGCTCCTGTTTCCTTATTTTGTTACTCTAACAACTACTATTTTTACTATGCCTCGAACTTATACAGTTTCTTATCCTTAAATAAATCCACTTTATAAGAACTACGTCGAATTTTACATCTAACAGTGTTTGAAATAAGTTAATTAAATTGTGGTTTATAATAAAAATGATATAACTTTACTTTCAAATGTAAATAATAAAAGTTATAGCATAAAGAAATAAATTTCTTTAAATATCACAACATCCTTGATAGATCAAATTTATTTTTTCTTAAGTAAGTAAAAAATCTTAAACAGCAATTAATTGACTTTGCACGTCATAACTTGTAAAATATTTGAATCTTTTTTTTATTATTCTTTACCGGACAACGGAGCAGGTGGGTCTCCTTTTGTGGTACGAGAATACCGCTGCCCATGAACAACCGCGTTACATTCCACGCATTGGTTGTGTTGCCGAATTTTTTATCGCGCATAAGAGCATCCACTTTTAAGAGCCTCCGATATCCTCTCACTCGTCTGCGAAACATAATACAAGTATTGTATCACGCTGAATATTCTGTGAGCCCGTGTTATCACTTTGGACGAGCCGGCCCAAATAGTGCGTCTGCATATGCTTCAAGCAAGGCTCTCTCCCACGGGTGTATAATAGTATTAAGACACTCGCCCGTCCACTGTCAAGCCCTTCCAGATACCGAATAAATTATAAAATAAATTATAATTCATAATTGACCGAACCGGGATTCGAACCCGATACCTCTCGTTTCATGGTATACCAATAAACTACTTAGCTACGAGACTCTCATCGTTAAGTTCCAAAAGTGCCTATAATATTTTTCTTTGATCTCTAGTCATCCATAGTGAATATTAACTGTTGTGAATCTAACAGTGAAACGCGCATCTAAGAATCACTTCTAACAAATGTCTCAAAAGCAAAATAAGAACATTTTAGTACACAGTCGTAATAAATTTAATCGCCCATTCTTATTTCGTCTAAAGGTGATAGGGAATCTGGAGGAATTTATGATGCTAATAAAAATTAATATTGCCGATTCGGGCCATTATAATGAGTGTTAACTTTGTGTGGCTCAAGTATATCTCATCTTCATATATTTTTCTTTCTTTTCCATAAAAATTTCAAATAATTTTTATTACACCATGATTTGAAATCACATATTATATCAATTATTTAATTTCTCCAAAATACTATTCTATATAAAATGTATGTTTTTTTATTCTATAGCGGACAACGGTGCTGGTCGGTCTCCTACATGGTAAGAGAACAACGCCGCCCATGAACAACCGCGCCATAATACGCGCATTGGTAGTATTGCCGGATTTTTAGGCCACTTAAGCGGCAATTTAAGGTGCTCTATCCTCACTCTCTCTGCGAAACAATGTACATGACCGCTTAACGCTGAGTATTCTTTGAGCCCGTGGTATCACTCTGGACGAATCAGCCAAATTAGTGCGTCTTCATGGCTGTCCTACGGGTGCGGCATTATTAACCTTCGCCGGTCCACTTTCAAGCCCTTCCAGAGACTGAAGAAATTATAAATTAAATTACAACGGTTCGGACCGGGATTCGAACCCGATTCCTCTCATTTCATGGTAGACTTTTAAGACCATTAAGCTACGCGGCTTTCAAATCCTGTTTAATTAATGTTTCTAGTTCTTTAATTTATATATTCACTACGCTGTATGCATATTCCCATTTCTTTTACTTTTATTCACACTATTAGTAATAATCTCTTGACATTAAAGTTATTCCTATGTTACAATATAACATTCAGTCCTATTAGTCCAATCAAAGTTGAAAGACTTATGGCGTTTGTGCAGTCCTACGAATCCAATTAGTGGACGTGATTTTGAAGTTTGCCGAGGTAGTCGTCAAACGAAACGTATGAGCCCTTGTATGTGTATGTACGTGTATAAGTATAATAGTATCATAGTAGTACGGTAGCGTTGGCACACCAAGATTTACTTACTGTGTAGCGTAAAAAAGCCGGCAATACAATCATAGCGCGGATTAAGAGGCTTACTTTGGATGATTACTCTTACCAACAAAGGAGGCGCCTGTACTATTATCCACTGTTTCCCAACTTGTGGGCCACGGATCCTGGAAGTCCGCAGGTATATGTGTGGGGGTCTGCGGTATCATCTTTGGATGATGCATAAATGCTAAAAATAACTAAATAATAAACCTATTCCGATTTATTTTTCTGATTATTTTATATAGGGGCCCGTGAAAACTATCCTTGAATTAATAAGAGTCCGTGGCTGAAATAGCTTGGAGATCGCTACATTGTATCATTATATAAAGCAATAAAAGATTATGCCTTATTAAAAAGCCGGTAATGCAATAGTGTATCAGTGAAGGCGTGGATTTGTTATGTAAGTACAAATAACGACATTATAACAGCGATTAAATATAGTAATGTTACAGTTCTTATCTCTTACTAACGTAAAATACATCAGAAGCTACATAAGCTAATATTGTTTGTAAAATGTGCCTGCTTTCTAAAATCGCACCAGTTTATGCCTTAACAGCGAAGTAATTCTCTCGCTCGTAAAAAATCCTCTAAAGATCCGTGTCGGCTCGTAAACGAACGACTGTAAATGCTCCTTCAGGTGTTTCTAAATATTCATAGGTTTTATTGCGAGCTCAGGAATTAACGTTTCAGCAATTTACGTTATTTCTCTACGTGCTGTACTACTAATCGATTTTTTTATAGTATAGTGGACAACGAAGCAGGTGGGTCTCCTATATCATAAGAGAACACCGCCCATGAACAACCGCGCCACAATTCGCGCATTATGTGTGTTGCCGGTTTTATACGGCACTTAAGCGGCATTTTAAAGGGCCTCCGATATCCTCACTCAGCGAAGTACAGGTACCGTTTCACGTTGAGCATTCTGTCAGCCAATGGTATCGCTTTTAACAAGCCGGCCAATTTAGTGCGTCCGCTTATGCTTCAGCATGGCTCGCGCACGGGTGAATTAATTATGTATTTCTAATCATAATTCTTTATAATTGATTACTTTCTACTAAGTTTACATAGAGTTCGTATATTTATACGTCATTGAACTCTTTTCGATTCTAAAACTTAAACGAACAACTTTGTCGTACGTAAAATCGATACATCGCACTTGCAAAGCATTACTTCCACTGCGCTGAATAAGTAATATTATGGGTTGGGCAGCAGGTGTTTTATCAAACATCTCCATTACCTAATGAAAGGACAATGTCCCATCAAAAACAACTAACATAAATTTGCCCTCATATAAACGATGTTCATGCATACTCGGAGATCGTCTTAAATTTGAATACCAGACTCATTTGTAGCCATAACTCTTAAAGTAAACTTTAAGATGCATTAAAAAGAGTACTATTTTAATTACAATGTATATAAGTTGTAAGGATATTTTTAAATATCTCTAAATATCAGTCTTATAACGACGAAACCTGATTTATATTTATTATCATTTTTTTATTTCATTCAAACGTTTCATTAGGTTAATTTAGTTTTCCCGGAGAAAGCAATAAAATTATGTGTTCAAATTTAATTATACAAATAAGAATCGACAAATATAACAAGAATAATTTGTGTCTCTGTAAATAAACATATAATTTTGTAATAACTACACCTTAAAATCAAACACTTTTACTGGATGTTTAGTATAAAAACCCTTATCTGTAAACAAAGAAATAACGTTTTAAGTTTCATTCTTCGGTCTTCGATCCTTAAATATTTATTTCTTCCTTAAAAATATCTCTCCATATATGTCGCATTATTATTCTAAATTTTCAAACTGTCAATGTCAATTTCTTCACATACTACTACAGCTTAAACTCATATTAACCTAAATAAAATCTTTTTATATAGGCTCACTTCCTAGTCATGTTGCTTCTGTAATAAGTAGCAAAATATAAAGGTAAATACCGAATTAAATTGGACGAGATTATACAACCTAAATGTTGGTAAATATCTAAAATTACTGTATATATTAATAAATGTGTCAGCTTAAAGTATAGGAATGTGTTATTTTGACAGGGATTAAAACAAAATCGGGGACAAATCTGTGCTTGTTCACGTAGCACTCTTGTTATTTTCGGCTTGTTCCACTCGGCTTAGTGTTAAGCTTTGCTAATTGGAGCAGTACAGATTTGGAACGAAATGTGCTGTGGCTCTCGAGTGAAAGCGATAAATTAACATATTATATTCCCTACTGGCTTTTTTAATTGATTTATATATTTCTTCTCTTATCATATTAAATATCGTATTAATTTCAGAGAGAGCCCGCTAATCAAGTAACTTATCAACGCCTTAAAATGCGTGCACTTGCAATCTCACGCCCCAATTTTCCTTTATGTTTGGAGCTTTAAATAAAAATTTAATTATTGAGTATGTTTAACTGGTTTTGGTTGGATAATGACGATTTGATGATCCTAAAGATTACATATTAAATGTTACTGTTTTTTTGTGTACAAATGATTATACTTTACTTACTTCGTTTATAGTTATATTTACTTAATGCATTCTACATGGTTATTTAGTAAGACTCATGTATTCGAGCAAATAAAAAACAATGTAAAATCACAACTAAATTTAATACATCAGTAATATTTAATACACGACATGAATTCTTAAGTATTTGTAAAAAAAATAATTACTGTATAATACCGAAAATTCGCTATCTTTAAGACTACCAGTTATAATCATGCTTAGACAAGTCAACGTAATGTTTCACACCAGTATAATTATTGTGCGCCCATAGATACACACTAGTAGGTATTACAAGCGAACATAATAGCAACCTACGATTTTTATTATATTGTATTAATTAATAAAACAGTAAAATTCAATAAAAATTTAATGATAAATCACATATTTTCTAGTGAATATTTATTTAAAATATATTAAATATTGGTAATAACGACAAAAGACCTGAACTTTCATATTCTGTTAAAGTCAATACCTGATCTTTTTTAATGTAATTTATTTAAAATAGGAAAATTTATACATAAAAGAACACAAATTAAATTAAATATTGTAATTTCACTTCTAATGAGACTATAAACGGAGATCCGTATGTTCCAAACATTTAAAGGGTTTGGTGCAAAATATGATTTAATCTATTTTTTAAATTTAATATATAGAAGAATAGAAGAAGAAATTGAATAGAAACTAAAGATACCTTACATCATTTTAATTGTCGAATATTAATATTCAGCCATTTAATTTATTTAAAACCTCATCATCCTCCTCCATCCATCAACCTCCATCAAATTTATATATTTCTTACTAATAGAAGAATTTTTAATTGTAAATCATTTCATTTGACACATTTTACTTTAATTAATTTAAGACAAAAAATAATTTTGTTGCGACATCTGTCAAGTTGTCATAGGTCACATACATCAAATAAAATGTTATTGAAAACATACACTTCATTTATATTTATTTTCTCAGTATAATTAAAATAATATTAGACATTTTGACGTAAATAATAGTTGTCATGCTATGACTAAAAATGCAATTTTTATTTTACAAACTTTAGCGCGTGTAATTATGATTTTTATTTATTACTAATATAGTTTCAAAAATCCAATCATAACCAACCTAATTTAAAATTACTTTACAAAAAACATCCAAACTGCATTCTCGCTTCCATCTTAAAACTGAACCACACGTTCAATTAAATTTTATGCTTTCATAATAATTCTAATAAATTTTAACGGGTGTTAGCGTTGCGATTAGGAAAATAATAATTATTGTTTATATGGTTGTTTAATTTTAACTTATATCTAAATTTCGTTACGTACCAAGCCCTATTACACCCATAAATTTATTTAGTCATTCGAATATCCGCCATTAGAAAAATCTCTGAAATTTTAGATTACATATAGGATAAAAAACTGCATTTTATAGATATGTATGAGATAGAGTATTCGATATAACAGTATATATTTCAGTACAACTTTACGTACTCAAAACATACTTTGAACTAATATGACGTAACATTCATCTTCTAGTAAGAAAAACTCTATTGTTACCATAAATTCCATCTCAAAGCTTAAAGGAATATTAAAGAATGGTCGATCCATATATTTCACTATGGGTTTAGAAATGTGCAAAAACGGAGAGCATTTTGTAGCTAAACGGTGGTGTGATGACTTTCTGACGAGGGTATGGCATGCCACTAATGGATGAAAATAATATGGATTGCTGCTTTCGTGTTCCGATGCGGAGTTGAGCTTAGATGTGGTTAAAAATGTTATGTAAACTTAAAATTCCATACGTTATACGTTATTGATAATTTTTGTATGTCATAATGAATAAATTATTTATTGCCTGAATTTTACATTTTAAATAAAAATTGCCAATGAAACTTATGTTATACTTTAAAAGGGATCATAGAGACACATATTTCGTATTTAAAACATAGTCCATGGCAAATGGGCTATTGTCCATTATCAATGTATTTACAATGGAGACAGGGTTCGAGTCTGAAAAAACAAATACAATTTGTAAACTTTAAATAAAATTGAATATTCTAAATAAAGAACATTTTCTATTTTTGGATTTTGTAGAATAGCGTGGTTTTGTAGAGTAACGTTGATTAAGAGCATAACTTTGATTTATGAGTGAAAATGAATGACAGCCTCAGGTGTTATGTTGGACAAAGAGTGACGTATGGGCGCCGATGACGTCATTGTTTAATTTTCATAAGAGTTACGGTCTCTGCTCATATTCCCGAGAATATATTGCTAACGAAGCTTTATAATACAGGCTATTCTATATAATAATAGTTATTAGGAACTTTTTAAACATAGCACAGACAACAAAGAGTCATGTATTATATTTATATTATTTATTTTATTTTCAGGCATACTTTTCAGTTCTGAACATTGGTTCTCTTTTTTTTTAGTCGTAATAAATTCATGTGGAGATCAGAATCCTTTTCCCATTCGAAATCCGTCTACAGGAATGAACCGTTTTAAATTTTCTTGAATTATTGTTCGTTGATTTTTAAGAATAATTACCAATTACTACTCCATCAAATTATTACGTAATTTTCATAAGTCTTGTGTAATATTATGTTACAAAAAAATATGCAATTCGTTTATATATAAATTTAATATCACGCATATTCAAATCAATAAAATCTTTTAAGAAATACATTTTAAGTTTTTGTACTTTTTAATTTAGTTTATATTATAATGCTTGTTTAAGACAATGATTCGTTTTAGAAAATGCCAGAACACGTGCTCGCATTACATGAACACGGGTGTTTATGTCCATGGCCAGAAGAACTTTTATCCTAGATGAGCCTTCTGCTCGTTTGCCACCATTTTCATTAGTAAAACATATGGTCTTATTTAGGCTACTCCATACGCTGGGTGCATACATGTTGCTAAAGTCTTAAAACAATAGTGTTTTAGTGTTACGACATTTCTATTCCTGAATTGTTGGTTTCCTGTTAATTTTTTTTATATAAAAGCTCTTGCGTAAGAAACGAAATAATAATATATTACACAGCCGCAACATACAAACATACTAAGTACAGCAGGTTACATTTTTGTTCAATGATGTGTTTCACACATTTCTTTAGGCTTTTTATTAATTATGCATTATTACTATCCTAACTTCGAAAGTAATTTCTAGTTGAAATTTTAAATTGTATTTTTTTTACTTTAATAGTTTAAAGCATTTTGCTTTCTTTAGATCTCCTGCTTGCCACAAACATAATTTGCTATATTAAAAAAACTTTACAAATACTTGTAATCTGTGACTTCCAATAAAAAAGTGTATGCACGCATTAATTTTTTTTATTTCACATACTCCCGATGGATGCGGTATGATATAGCTAGACATAG
>DWCF01001070.1:0-34398 GCA_018230265.1 Delias oraia
AATATGTAATATATGAAAATCGATACATCCTTTTGAACACATAGATTAAGCATGAAGTGGTAATTGCTCTCCAGTAGAAATGCCGCTAGGATAGAAATGTTGCACTCACACGCACCACAATGGCTAAACGTCAATGTACCGTATTGTCACAGATTATGCTATTTGTAGGTATTGTTTTAAGCGGTGTGACGTCATGAAGCGTTAATTTCTACGAAGCCTACCCGCCTTATAGTGCAATTAGAAATTCCGTTCGGAGATACAATTATTCATGAAATTAGGATAAATATATCGAATTCTGTAGTTGTCTGTAAAGGTAAAGTAACAAAAATCGCGAACACGCCAAAGGTGAACAGTTGCAACACATGCGGGTTGAATTTTGTTTTTACAATGTATGTAAAAATAAAGAAATTATTTCACCATACTCACATATCAACCCGAGAGACTACACTTTCATTGAAATTTTTTAAAGTATTCAGAGCGTGAAACTATTGACGAAACATGCAAAATAACTAACAATCTCTTGAATTAGTTACGCTGTTGCCTAGTCTACTTGCCTTAACGTTTCTTCATACATGGCTTGTCTATGCTAATATAACTAGTTCATGTGTATTGTTTCTGTAGCAAATCTTTAAGGTCCAATACAATTTTAATACACGAATCAAAATCGCGGGGTAATTTTACATAAATTTTATTAAGGTTGCCATAGAAATAAATTATAACTAATTAACAGCAGGGATATTTCCAAACCAATACGACTTGGGGACCGAGAAAATAGCGTAGGTACTTTTCCTTAAAGACCGGTAACGCACTTATGGCTCTGTAAGAGCTACTACGGTTGTCCATGGGGGGAGGACCGCTTACCTTAGAGCCTCTTGCTCTTTTGCTACCATTTCCATTTAAAATTAATGCCTAAGCACATATTTTATATATTATGGTCTTCGTATATGAATAAATGTATAGAAGATGTTAAAAATTACTTAATTAAAGAATAAGATGACATAATTAAGTATGAAGTGAGGGTTATTAAGGAAGATAAGATTGTTGAACCTTTGTTTGTAAAATTATGTAAATTAAAGTAATAAATACGCAAATGAATTTAATGCTCGCTTCTATGATTTAATTAACCTGAATTAAGTAAAAACGTCTCACGCTCAAACTGATAACGCCGCCATGTTGTCACCGCGTTAATTCCTTCCGGTGACAATGTTGCCAGTTTGTAATTAGAAACAGAAATGGAACAAATGTTTTATATTTCTAATCAATAAGGTTTTAATCACTAATTATGACCATCTTTTTTGTTATTAAGAGCTGCCGAATATAATTTGTAATTTAATATAATGGCGAATATAAAATTAAAAACATATGGATATTTTATTTTGAATTGATTATAGGTATAAATAAAGTACAATATTAAGTATATATTAAAATAAGTAGAAAATAGAAGGTTTGAATAAAAAAATTATTTGCAGTGTTATTGTAGGCTGTGGGTCGTGCGTAAGCTTTGTGGGAAAGTGACGCGCAAAAATAATCCCAGACACACACAGTATTTATTTTAGCTACCCCATAATCTTGAATAATTATGCGTATTGTTATTCGAGTTGGAATACCTTGGAGGTGTGATTTAAGTTTATTTTAAATTTAACAAAAGAATATTTTTTCTATAGAGCCACAATTAAAGGCAATTTGTATCGATGCAGACAATTTATAAAGATAAGACAGTTGAATCTAACTCAAGACGGATCTACTATAAAAAGTATAGTTCACGGTCAGATAGGTTTGCGTAAATGAGCCTCTTGTAGGCGCATGCGCGGAAGTTAACTGACATTTTCGCGATATCGCCCATCCCACTCGCACACGGCGCGAACGCAGGTGTTGCCATAAAAATGTGTATGCAATTGAGTATTTTTTCGCAGTAAATGTAACGGTGCAATTTGAATGGATTCGTATGCAACCTTTGCACGTAATGTGTTTTATCAATACAATTAACGATGTGTACGTTTTAAAATATTTAAATTATTCCGTTATTGATAGTTATATCTTAAAAATGAAATATAAATTAAAATTTCGAACAAGTTTAACGTGTAAGTGCGACATAATCCGGTCTCGTCATATCCGGAGCTAACTAACGGGTCGTCTAAACAATATAAGTCGTGTAAAACGAACTTTTTAAGGAACCCCGCCAGACGAAGCAGCATACAAATGAGTGATCCTAAATGAATGATAAATTGAATACGCTTTCTCGTAATCCTACTGTCAGTAATATTAATAATCTGAGCCATTATCTGTAGAATAATCTTTGTAAAGTAATACGAATATATAAACGCTAACAGTGGCTGACTTCTTCCCGGGTAACCTGAGTGGCAGCACCGTTATCATGACTTCATGGCATCGAGTTTCAAAATATTGTGATGTCTGGCCGGCCATGACACGCTTTTCCATAATTCGAAATTTAAAAGCCATTAATGAAACTTTCATCTTACAATCTGAGCAAATTGAATTTGATTTCAATTTAAATAGAAACAGGAGGTACAAACGATGAAGTAACAACTAACTCAAATATGTATGTGGAAAGATTTTAGTCTGTTTAATCTAGGGATGACGCTAGGCTGACATCTGTCATTGTCAATGTCATCTCTCACATATGCGATAGCATATGGGATGTTTAAATTCTCATACTGCTATCAAATACCATATGGATCTTTGGGGTTCAGCTTAACCTGTCACCGAAATTCGATAGACAGCGATCACTATGCGTTGCTCTCGCTCAATTGATCACATGTCAACAATAGAATGTGAAATTAAAGAGGAAGTTTCAATTTAGTGCCAATTCATATGGATACCGGACGCAGTGCCGTCAAAAAAAATGTTCCTGCTCTATGGTATCCCAAACTATAGTCTTTATACTCTACCTGACCGAATGTCACGTTCTCCAGATGGTCCGAGCTCGATGTTTGCTCAAACATTACGAGACGGTACATTTGAAGCCGCTAAACAAAACGCAAACAGAACACGAAGTGACACGACCATGTTAAGTATAGACAATTTGAAATAACTGTAATACAATTAATCCTTGAATTTGAGCGTGATCTCGTAACAGGTAATTACGATATTGAATCACGATTGAAGCCTTAATCGATGAGAACGTTCAGTGAAGGCTAAGTAATGCTTTTTACAACATACATCCTCAATACACTTAGTTAGCTCTGCCCACGCGGACACCAGATAAACCATAGACCATTTTTATCATTGAATCTGTCAAATTTGAATATGGAGTTTTTTTCAAGCTCGAGTGAGATACAAAAATTACAACCACCTTTATTGGAATTTGAGCATCAAACAGATTTGATTTATGAATACAAAGCTTTACTATTGTATATTGAATAGCAAAAGTTATGCAGCCTATTTGTATAAATGGATTTTGAGTTTGAACGCTTCTTTAATATAGTAAGTATTGATTTACAATTCGGCCATGATATTTGGATTCATGAAAAGCTTTAACCTACATTGATATACTTTGTATTCATAAATCGGTCATATAATGACATATACAGTGTAAACTCCATGTAACGTCCCTCGATTTAACGACATTTAACTCCCTAAAGCGTCGAAATCAATTGGCTTTAGTTAGTTTAGCTTGTCTTCCATCCACCTTTTCTTCTCTCCATTTAACGACAACTCTTTATAACGCTATAAAATGCACAGTCGCTTCAGTGTCGTTATATAGAGTTTACACTGTACTTAGAAGATCCCGTTCCGGACACACAACAGAACCTCGTACCTTAATGGTTTAAAGGTCAATTATAATTTAATTTATAATTTATTCGGTTTCTGGAAGGGCTTGACAGTGGCCGGGCAAGTGTCCTAATACTGTCGCATCCGTAGGAGAGCGATGCTAAAGCATATGCTGACTCTTAAATTGGTCCGGCTCGGCCGAAGTGACGGCCACGAGCTCACAGACAATGCCCGGTCTGTGGCGCGATTATTCGTGGTCGGCGGTGTTCTCTTACCATAAAGGACACCCGTTGTCCGCTATAGAATAGAAAAACATATAAAAGTTTAACATTATCTAGCTTCCAACCTTACATTTTACTTTTATAAATTCATAAATATATGTTGCAATTTTTAAATTTCAGGGATCTCAAGCCAGAGAACTTATTGTTGGATTCCAAAGGCTACGTCAAGTTAGTGGACTTTGGGTTCTCAAAGAAATTGCAAGCTAGTCGCAAGACTTGGACTTTCTGCGGCACACCGGAATACGTCGCGCCTGAAGTCATTATGAATAGGGGTCACGATATCAGCGCCGATTATTGGTCTTTAGGTGAGCCACTTAAATGATTTTATTTTCTAAATATTAGCAAACAGACAGGTTATGGTATGGTATGAAAAAATACCTCAAAAAAAATAATGACGTCGAGTTGCGGAAACCAGCCCGTCTTACAATTACATCATATGAAGTGATTTTTACCAAAATTATTAATAAAGAATTAAATTTATATCTAAATAAGAATCTACAAAAAAAATCATTTCAGGTGTCCTAATGTTTGAGCTTTTAACTGGCTCGCCACCGTTTACTGGAGCTGATCCAATGAAGACCTATAACAAGATCCTAAAAGGCATAGACGCTGTAGACTTTCCTAGAAGCATCACGCGCAATGCTGCCAACCTTATCAAGAAGCTGTGTAGGGACAACCCTGCCGAGAGACTGGGCTACCAGCGTGGAGGAATCACTGAGATACAGAAACATAAGTAATAGAAACAATATTATTTAGAATTCAGTATGAAAAGTTTGCAATAGAAAGTTATAAAATTCTTAACGCTAAGCCATCGCTCATATATTTATATATTATATATATTTTATGGTATAGCGGGCAACGGAGCAGATGGGTCTCCTATTTGGTAAGAGAATATCGCTGCCCGCGGACAACTGTGTCACAGACCGCGCATTGGTTGTATTACCGGCGTTATACGAAACTTAAGCGGACTTCAAGGACCTCACTCAACGAAACACATTAGAAGCACCGTTTCAAGTACAACTACCATTTCACTTTGACTTTTCTGTAAGCCCGTGATATCACTTCGGATATTGAATTATTAGATTTTATTGACCCTCCTCGTTTGCTACCGTTTCGATAAAATATTATATGTAATCAAATGCACTTTAGTTCTGCAGGTTGTCTCCAAATAGTTTACATAAAGTTATTTTATGAATAATTTTATGGGTCCCATAGTGTTATCTCAAATATGATAATAAATATTATATTATAATATTAAAGAAATCAAATATACTTCATAATATACTTACATATCCCTTTAAAACACTACAATGTTTAAAGATGGTATTATAAAAAAATATACAATTTTCAGATGGTTTGACGGCTTCAACTGGGAAGGCCTTGCGATGCGCACGCTAGAGCCACCCATCAAGCCAACGGTCAAGTCAGCCGTTGACACCCACAACTTTGATCAATATCCCGCAGATGCAGACGAACCTCCACCAGACGACCTCTCGGGTTGGGACGCAACCTTCTAGAACATTACTATTCTGTAAAACTTTAAAATCGCGACGCATTTCTAAAAGATTGCTGGGAATCGCTGGGAATTGTAGAACTAGTTTCACTCTCTATTCCGATTAGATTTCTGAGATTTAATTTTTTTAACAATTTAACAAAATTACTTACTCTTGAGACGACCATACAATCAATAAAACAGCCGAAATTCGAAACTTCGTGGGTATCTAAGATGATTAAAACTCTAGAGAAACCTAAAATTTTCTGAATCTTTGAATCATGTTGACGGACTACATCTGGTCTAGTGATTTCTAGGATAAAAATGTTAACACTTTATAGAATAAGCTAGAAGTAGATATTCTAGAAGTGACGGTTATTTGACAATAGACAATCTAGATTACTTCTAGAATTCTCTATAACGAATTCGAGTTGCAGACATAAATATTAGAAATAAATCTCTTCAAACTGCTATTGAGTAAAAGTTCTTGTCAGTAGTTTTTGTAAATAAAAAACCAGTAATCGCGATAGTAGAAGTAGTATCGAATAGATCTTAATAATATTATTTAGTTCTTAATCCCCAATTTCGATATAAAAACAAAGGTATTTATGACATACATTTTATAATAATCCTTTTTTAGTTATAGCGTGTTACCATTACCTAATGTGATCTGGGTCAGCCACTCTTCAAATTCCGTACTGAGTTTGTAAGCGAGGTAGAACTATAACTGGAATAGAATTCTTACAGCTTTTGTATGTCACACTCTTAATTTATTTTGAGGAATTGGGATGAAGAGAAAGAGAATTTTATGTAATTTCTGTTTGTTCATATAAGAGTTAACCGAATTTGGTACAGATGTAGAATTTTTATCTCATTTAGTCATATAGCAAGTTTGCCATATAGAACTTGCCCAGATTTTAAATATAAGGTATAAGTCAATGTACGTAAGAATTTAACAGCTTAACATAACTGTCATATAAGCCTCGGTTTCTAGGTGAATTTTTATCTTGATGCATATGGTCCATATTACGTGTTCCGAAATCTTTGCATTGGTATATTACTCGTGACGTGTTCTCTTAACTTTACATATTTTAAATAAACTCTGGATAACCAAAATCATGTCTAAAGATCCCCTGTGATGACTTGTATACCAAATCAATGTTACCAATCCGACATCCCATTAATAGTAAGCGAAATGTAAATATATTTTTTTTTTGTTAGCGGTATTGACAAACAATGTTGCTAAGTTTAGTGATAATTTTTTCGTCTGTTTTTCTATATACATAATTATTTTTTGGTAACGATAATAATGAGAAAATCTTAATTAGTATCTGAATGAATATATATAATTTTTTTACATAAATGTTGCCGACAATGTAAAGCTACACATTGACAATTTTTATTACTTGACCAAAATGAGGAAATCAATTGTTTTATACAAACTTATATTTTTAAACAGAGAAATAGTAAAGCCTTGGTTTGTTAGAATGTAAGACTGGTAATATGAAATGTAAAAAGCCTGAATTACTTATACATAACAGCTAAACGTGAAATTTACAACGCTTTGACTTTTGCCTGTTTTTAAATAACACTAGATTTGCAATAGTATTTATATGTTTTTATTGTGCTCAAATGATATTTTCAAATTAAACAAATAATTTATTTCAATATTATTATGATTAAACATTTTTTATCGACGTCTTAAATTAATGTTAAGTCAGGTTAAGAATCAATTTCTCCACTTATAATTATTGTAAATATTCAAATTATGTAAATGTAATAATTTTAATGTGAATTGAGACATAATTGCATTATTGTTTAAAATCGCGTTTTGCAATGTTATTTTAAACAAATGTAAGGCTCATAAAATTTTATAATCATAGTCTAATGAAAATTGTATTCTCTAAGCTTAAAAATATGCTAAATACACAATTTTGAATATATTACGTAGTTTATTTTATCCAACTAATATTTTGATTAATATCATATCCATGTTTATCTTCAGTTCTTTAATATTACATACATTTAAATATTAACTTTAAAAATAAATTTATGTTTAAATTGCAAGTTTTGTAAATGAAATTGCAATGAAAAACGCTTTTTGGATTTAGGTCTGCAGTTCTATGCCCTATAAATCTTTGTTGGAATTTTTGTTTCGTAATATTTATTGATCCAACTGTAAATGGTATATTGATCTTATTTTTTATGTTGTAATAAGGTATTTGCTGCAACGAAAATCAGTCAGCTTTGCTGAGTTGGTTGTGACTCTAACGAATGTATTATTTTCGCTGTAGTCGTTTAATTCGCAATATTTATATATATATATATAATATTAATAATATTCAATATAGGTAATATTTAAATTATTTTGCAAAAACTATTTACAGCACTGCTAGTAACTATTCTCAGCATATTGAAAGAGTTTTAACTATTTTTACGAGTGAGTAGTTTGCTTCGTATTTCTTTTCTATCTGATGGCTGAGACTGGTGGACTCATATAGAACTATCAAATGTAACAGCTTAGGCTACTATAAATAAATTACAGGCAACCAACAAGTATTTTGTAAAAGCAGTAAAAGTTTTTTTCATGTTTTCCTATTCGGAATATTTTTCAGTAACACGAAGAAAAAATTCGAATCGAATTTAAGCTTCTAACTCGTAAACTGAAAGGGTCGTGATGGTCCCTATATACATAGTTTGCATACCTACGTCCTTTCAGATTGTGCGTGGTACAAATTTCGAAGTAATGTCCGTTAATATTTACACTTTCATTTACTTTTGCATCTGTGTAGAATATCTTCTTCATTAGCCCATTCAAGTCCACTGCTGGACATAGGTCTCCCCCAAAGACGCCCACCCGCTGCGATCTTGATCGATCCGGATCAAGCGGTTGCACGCGACCTTCGTTAGATCGTCTTTCCATCGTGTGTCGGCACGTCCCAGTCTGCGCTTCCCGGTACGCGGTCGCCACTCGAGAGCCTTTCTTCCCCATCGGTTGTCGGTGTAGAATATACATATATGAAATTAATGTTTTCAATTTAAATAAGTTTTGAACTTTTACCTAACAGAAGACGTTGGTAAAATATATTATATTTTTGTGTTATAGGCGTTGATCAATGTCATGGTAATAATCTAATTTGTAACTCTTTTTGAATAACGAATTTATTTTTGCTTGATCCTTAGTCCTTATTTACATATCACCGTTTTAACACTGATAAGTTATTTTGGCTTCTGTGAGTGACTTATCAAAGGGATATACTTATCAACATATGAACTGACTGAAACAATTTTTTTTAGGATTAATTGAAAGTCAAAATTTGGAAATAGCGTCTAAATATTATATAATATATATGTTATATAGTAAACTACTACGTAAATATAATTGTTACGTTATATCCTATCAATGAGACCACACTTGACGGTATCGGAATACGGAATTCCGTTGTGGGCCAGTTATCGAAATAATGTCCTGTAAGCATATCTACGCAATAAAGCTCAAGTATTTTCTCTAACTTAAAACTATTAGAAGGAATCTTTTATATAAAACGCTCAATATTTTAATTACCCCAACTTTGACCTCAGATGTACTTGTCTCATGAAAATCATTTATATTTACTTATTGATAAAAAAAACTTAAATAATTAATTTTCTATAATAGCGTTTGACACAGTTTTAGTCACAGAAGCCACAAAATAATAAGAAGGAGACTGCTCGGTTAAGTTTTTAAAGCGTAAAGTAATAAAATTAAAACTAAGAAAAAATAAGTACTTCTAAACAAAACACTCGTTAAACAATTCATACATATGCATAAGTTCCAGCAACGTGAAGGTTCTGAATTTGCGAGGAGATTTAATTAAAATAAAAGCGCTTAGCTCTTTGTAGAATTATCGAGGAAAATTTCGAAGTTTCTGAATATGGGTCATGAGTAATGAGATTACAGAGGGTTATTTACACAAACATTTAATAAATATTGGTCTAAACATTGAAAGTTAAGTAGATAGTGTCTGTCCACCTTACAATTATCATTTCCAGTTAAATTAAAAAAAACAGTTAGTTAAATCAGCATCGGAATATCCATTTAATACAGTTCTAACATTTTTACTATAAACTAATTTCACATTCCATATATTTTTAACATATTTTAGTACCTACTCTTTTTAAGCAGAGGTTCGAGTCTCACAGGAGACGCCCTTGCGCTAGTGGTGAAATACTTCCGGCGAGCTGTTCTGCTCGCCACGCAGTTCGCGTTAACTTATCAGTGCTGTATAGCCACATAGCGAGTAGTTCATTCAAAAAAATTCTCAACAAATTGCTTATACGATAGCGTTAATTAAAACTGACCCACTCTTACGACAATGTAGCATTGCTACGCTGCTACGTTTCGTAGCTCCAGATTATAATTTTAAACTGCGAATTTAACGATTTAATCTAAAATCTCAAATTGCCTACACATTATTCACAAACTACATTTTAGTTAAAATAAGCATAAATTGTACATAACACATCTTTCAAATCGGAACGCCTATATTTGGAAATACAATATATAATCCCACCTTGTCGATAGTTTCTTAAAAGTTGTACTGGAGAAATAAATATAATTTATTAAATTAAATATTTTTATATAAAAAAACCTTTACTTGTGAATAGGCTTGGAATATATCAAAAGCCATATCTTTCCTCAATACTGATGAGATTTTTATCGCCTATATACTCTTATCATATGATACTATAACAAACTGTACAGATATAGAGAAATATGTCAGCCTCCAGCCTCTATCATTCATGTTCCTGTAATTCAGAAATATATCATTATATATTCACTTATTTCATCGTAGCATTAACTAATATTGAAAGTAGAAAATTAAATATGCCTTTTCTTAAAATGAAACAACTAGCTTTGATCAAAAGGTCCTAGCTCCAATCGCGTCGCAAGGAAGTGTATTCGCGCGTTGATGACTTCATTCCTGTATTTAATGGGATAATTTGTATCCGTCATTCAGGGGTCCAACCCTCTATTGGTATTTGACAGAATCAATTCCCTCATAAAATTCAATCGAAATCAGTCGACGCTAATATGATTCGTGGGGTGATTTAGATATTAATAACCTTGTAAATTTAATTTTCACGTAAATTATTTTTAATTTAAGGTACCCCAAACCCGATATATGTTAGGTCGTGTTTGAGGTCGTAAGTTGAAATAATAAGTAATTAAATCGCAGCACTTTATAAATGTCAGCTGGGTATAAATGTGTTTAAATGCGTTTAATATTGATAATAATCTAAGAGTCTTAGTCTACATAGGGTGAAACAACTTAATCATATATTTTTAATGATTGGAAGTAAAAGTACTTGGTTACACAATGAAAAGTAGTAGAAAATTATAAAAAGAAAGCCTCATTAATTAAAGCGACCTTAATATAACCAAAGGGCGTCGAGACGGCGACAAATAATCAAATTTAAAGCATCCCCAACTTAAAGCTTCAATAAAGTTCTCATAAAAGTGGAAAAATCTTGTGAAACGTTTTGTAACAAAATCGTTTTTTTTAGATCCTATTTAGTTTCGGTAAAACAAGCAAGCTTTTGATAGATTTTATCATGATATCAAGGTAAGGATAGTTTTAATGTCACGATAATAGGTTTCTAATATTTTATAACACATATTGTCCTCAATTTTCCCTAATGTACATTTTTTTTCTATAGCGAACAACTTAGCAGGTGGGTCTGCTATATGGTATGGGAATACTGCCGCCCATGAACAACTCCGCCACACTTCGCGCATTGGCCATCCACATGCCGCTTAAGCGGCACTCTTAAGTGCCTCCGATATTCTCACTCAGCGAAACGCAATACAAGTACCATTTCACGCTGAGTATTCTGCGAGAACATGGTATCACTTCGGATGAGAGCCGATCCAATTAGTGCGTCAGTATATGCTTCTGCATGGCTCTGGGGTGCCCACGGGTGAAAACATTCTTTAGTTCTGTACGATGCTACCCAGTATAAACAGATGGACAGACAAAATTTATTTTTCTTCTACACGAAATCCATATTAATAAAAATGCACTCTTTTAATATACAAAATAATAAAAAATGTTTAATATACATATAAAATCTACTTTGTTCATTATAAGCGAAATGTTGAAACTAAAATCCATAAACTCTAACTTAATAAAAGTCTATTTATGTCGAAACCAAATCCATTTAGGCTCCATCTAAAATTTAATATGCTCTAAATAATTATACTATTAAATTTTCAAACTCAGGTAACGTTCATAAAACCAAAATGGGGCAATTTCACCTTAAATGTATTATTAGGTTTTATTATACATATAATTTATAGTGGAAATTTACTAGAACTCGACGTAAACATTTAAAAGTATATTACTCTACAAAAATAGGATATATGAATGTACTAAAATGTATAAATATGTTATAATTTAAAATTTATTTTAATATTAATAAAAGACAAATTAACGTTTAAAAACAAATCATTAGGTACATATTTTTATATTAAGAACGATGCTTATAGAATATTAAGTAACAAATTTTCAGTATTCAAATAAGTCAAGTAAATCATCGTTAACTTGTCCAACAACGGAATTACAACCGTTCTGATTTTTTTCTACTTTCAATACTTAATGAAATCGGCTTCGAATCCTAAGAGTAGTCTGGTAAGGTCGTGGCGTATTGAAAGCACACTATGTTTATGGAGATAAGCAGCTTAACCGGGACATAATGAGTTGTATAACACTGTGTCCTCAAATTAGAATGTTAGGTACCTTATCAAATTTTCCACATTTTGTTTTAATTTTATAGCTGACAACGGAGCAGATGTGTCTCCTAATATTGTAAGAGAACACCGCCGCCCATGAACAACCGTTTCTCAGTCCGCGCATTGGTTGTTGTTGGCTTTTTACGCCGCGGCACTTTTAAGGGACTCTTATTACGCTTAGTATTCTGTGAGCCCGTGGTATCACTTCGGACGAGCCGGCTCATTTAGCGCGTCAGCATATGCTTAAGCGGCTTTTTTACGGCTGTTCCACGGATGCGACAATATTACGACACTCGCACAGCAACTATCAAGCCCTTTCAGATACCGAATAACTTATAATTGTCTGGACCGGGGTTCGAACCCGATACCTCTCGCTTCATGATAGACTTTTAAAACCATTACGCTAGAGGCTCTCGAAATTTATAATTAATTGTAATTTATAATTGGTAATTGTCATGTACCTTTTAAAGAATATCGATTTTGTTCATGGAAAAAATAAACATTTCAATAGTCCACTTTGAGTTACATTTTTTCACCTTATCCCAAATTCAATGCGTATTTTAAAATAAACTGAATCAATCGCTGGAAGAGAATAATTGGAAAAAATGTTCAAGGAGAGTTCTTCATTATTTATTTTATCTCTTACGCAGGGGGATTTCTTTACGCTTTTTACTTATCGTGGCTGCTTTTAGGTTTTGTGTAACTCAGTAAATGTTGCCTACCTACTAGAACCTTACGTAGCCTTCATATTTTTAGGCTAGTAATAGCTCTACATAAATGGAGAAACTCTACATAAAAGTTAAAACTTTTTAGAGTATTTTATAAACAATAGTAGTTTTATTAAATAGAAAATTAAAAAATAAGAATCTATATAATAAAATATTGTTACTATTATATTTGTATATATTGCATTGGTTGTCACTTGTCACGAACTTATCACTCAACAATGAGCAGCTCTGGAGCGTGAAAGAAGCCTTATCGAAAAATCAATTTTAAATGACTTCTTTTTCTTAATAGCGGGTGAAGTTTTGTAATCAAATTATTAATTGATAGCTAAATTCTTATTTTTAGACTATATATCAAAATACACGTAAATATTATTTTTTTCACTGAATATAACTTAAAACTGTCTTTATATTAAATAGCTGATTTATTATCTTAATCTTATTTAGGTATGTCATAGATATTATAAAAAAACTATATCATTTTTTTATAGCGGTCAAGAGAGCCGGTGGGTCCATGAACAACCGCGCCACAATCCGCGCATGGTTGAGTTGTCGTCTTTTCACGCCGCTTCATCAGCATTTTTAGGGCGTCCGATATTCTCACTCCGCGAAACACAGTACAAGTACCGTTTTACGCTGAGTATTCTGTGAGCCCGTGGTATCACTTCGAACGAACCGGCTCAATTAGTGCGTCAGCATATACTTCAGTATGGCTCTCTCACGGATGCGACAGTATTAAGACACTCGCCCGGCCACTGTCAAGCTTCCAGAGATCGAATAAATTATAAATTAAATTATAATTGTCCGGACCGGGATTCGACTTCGATACCTCTTGCTTCTTGATATACTTTTAAAACCATTTAGCTACGAGGGTCTCAAATGATATAAAATTATCATGTATAAACAGAGTACCTAAGAGCTCTATTAGGCAGTATTTTTCACACTAGTGCCGTGTGATTCTCGTGAGCGCTAGACGCTGTATGATTTTCAGTTTGAGTCCGCGCTGTACAGAGAATACACGTCGTCTTGTATTACCGCATGGAAACAACGTAAACAAAAGCAATCAGAGACTCTTTTTTCGAATGACAACCAAAATTTAATGTGATTTTTTATTATCCTAAGTAGTGTTTGTGAGTGAAAGGTTTATAGGTGCAAGCGATTTCAGGTACGCAATGTTTTAATATAATTTGCGTGAACAAATGTGAACCGGTATTGTATGTTTTGATTTCACCGGAATTATTATTAATTTGACTTAAATTTCCGATGTTTGAGTTATTGTTAAAAATTGCAAAATTCCCGAGCAGTTTTGTGGCAGATTATTTGCCAACGTTATTTATGTATATAGAATAAGTTACGAATACCTAGCAATTGTGATGATCGTAACATAAAAACGGGATATTAAACCTTCATTTTGTACGAATATGTTTCACAAATTGCAAATTCTATAATGTAAGCATGAATAATTTAAGAGGAATAAAACGTGCAGCATAATCTCACACAAAAACCAACTGAAAATATTACTGCTTTCATGCATTTACTTTCGCAATGGAACTTTTCAGAGTCTGTTACTGTGCGTTTTGCGTTATAATGTAATATTATTTATTAGTTAGATACCGTTATGTATGTCTTATATTTGTATACGTCATATCTTATTACGTTTATTCGTCATATTTTATTACGTCATATCTTCATCTTATTCCTTACATCTTTCATATCTATGTAAAATTCAACCTTATCAATCTATATGTTATTGTTTTATATTATAAAATAAATTTTAGATATCCTTTAAATTAATTGATCCTATCAGAATTAATTACACTACATTGCAGTGAACTCTATATAACAACAGAGAAAATATAAATAAGTAACGGTAGGATTGTTAATCTTTGGTATTTTTTTTATTTTGCGTTTATTATGGATAAAATTATAATTTACTTGAGTTTCTATATGATATGTTAATATTTGATCGTCGTCTTGAACTTGAAACGAAATCTTAGTGTCGTTCATCAAGTATTCGTCTATGACTAAACATTTATATGATTTAATTTTATTCGCACTAAAGTACTGTCAACCCGAAGAAAAATTCTTGGTATAGTACTTATACGTTTTGTAAATGAGATCAAGTAATGATCTGTTGACAGCGAGTGTGATACGGCTTTTAGCATCAACAAACAAAATACACACCACATAGTCTGTGATTAGTAATAACTATGGGTTATTTGCATAGTGCAGCAGGATGCATTCGTCTGCCCTACATTTCTAGACTATGCAATTTCAAGTAACAGTATTTTATCTACGATATAAAACTGTTGTATGCTCTTCTTTTTACGCAATGTTTCTAAATGGAACCTGCCTCTGGAAATTCATGTCTTATCTGTTTCCTAGATAGATCTTGAAGTTTATAGTTAAAATATATTTCTATCAATTTATACATACATTAGTCTACGCAACATAATTTAAAAAATGTTAATTACTGATTTTAGTATCGTAAATTTAAAAATAGTAGATATTTGTTATGAAGATAACTAATCAAATTTACAAATTGCGATACTAAAAACAGCACTATATTCTTTGTCTTATATTATAAATGAAAAATTAACTGTTGTTTTTATTTTACTATATTATTTTCAGATATTTTTTATTCGATCCCAAAATACTTACGTCTCTTTGAAGTTGTCGACGAATTAACATTGTAGAAATAAGAATATTTATGTTTCATTTCTCAGGGCACAAGGCTTGATTTGTCAGAACGTTAACTAAAAAAAAACGAGCTTATAGGATTAGGAATACAAAACCTCCTGGAAGCCGCTTACGACTTGCGAAGTATTACGTCTGCAGTTTATCGTATCTTTGTCCATTTATGAAAAGAATTTATCTGAAGCGATTTTAATGTCAAAGAACTTTAATTGCATACAAGCATGCAATTCAATAATATTAAATAATACACATTATGGCCACGGCACTTTTCAAACTTCGACTTATGTGACTTTAAATCAAATAAAATAAAACTTCTTTTTCTTTAGTGTTAGCAGATCGTTGACAACCAGATACTTTTTGATCAGCTTAAATCTGGCGTGCGTAGAGATGTTGGTTTCCTTAGCATCTTCTATCGCATTTATCACGGGAAATGTTAACTACTAAATACCTACGGCTGAATTACATCGTCGAACATATAGGCAGAATACAAAGTCTCACCCGTGTCATCTCGATGTTTGTCGTTCCCACAACTGAGCGTTTCAAAGCATTTTGCGCCGCGAATCACCATTCTGAGGGATCAGCTGTTTGATCAGGGATTTCTAAACTAATACGACTTAAAATAATAGAGTACTTAACTCTAAAAGACCGGTAATGCATTCGCAGCATAACTAAGAAACTAAAAACTGGAGCTGTTCATAGGTGAAAGAACGATTATCTTTGGTGAGCCTACTTTACCAACTTTCAAGCACTACACATAACTGATTAACTAAATTTCGACCTAAAGACACATTTCTGTTTCACTAATTACTTTATTTACAGATAAGTAAATGAACAACTGTGTTCGCGACTTGATTACCAAACTTACAAATAAGTTGGGGTGGTTATTTGACAACGGAAAGCCCATTGTGATTCATATAAATTTATTTTAACAAGGAATACTTCTAATAAGGTCCATAGTATAGAATATATATTTTGAGATCCTTTAAATGAACCGCATTGATACGTTTCTGTATAACTTAATCGGAATTTCATATCTCAGTACTGATACTTTCAATGCTTGTTATTTTTATTCACTCAATCGTATGACCTATTTTTCAGTAAAACTTTGTTATTAAAATCATACGATTGCGCCGCAACACAGTTTACAAACATTTACTGCTTTCATTTTTTAACTATTAAATAACTTCAAAATTTAATAATAAATATGAATTTTTTTATTTTTTTAATGAATTATCTTTGTTATCATGAAACTATTGTTATCCTTCATATAATTAGTTGTGTTTTTCTGATGCAGTAATAATAATTATATTAAGAACCAACTTTAAAATATTCTAAATTACTAAATATTAACTGTAACGTTTTAATAATATATTTTAATTAATTAAATTCCTTCCTTGATCTTATCTGACAGTGCGTTAACTTTCATGTAATATTTTATTCTGTTTATTCTGTTATTTATGAACGTTACTTAAGTATGGTCACTATGTTTTATAAAATTAGAAGCTATTATTCTTTGCATAGGGTAGACATACAAACATGCGATAGGTGATATAAATTATTATTATAAGGTTAGAATGTGTACCATAATCCCCACCGAAAACAAGGTATTGCATTGAATAAAATCGTATCTTTTTCAAATCTAACTCAGGTAACAATTAATTTTTTATCTGTAGGTAGGTATATTTAGAGCTTGCTTGAGACAATTAACCTAACTCAAATCTTATCATTTATCTATACAAGAAATATTAATTGCATTGCTCACGGAGGCCAGCCACGTCCGTGGTATTGTGAGCGTTCTCGTTCGAATCGCCGCTCGATTTGAAATCAGAACTTATTGTCATGCCCAAATCAATGTCAAAATTCAATTATTAAAAAAAGGTATCCTTGTTTTTATTTGAATATCGGAGCCTACAGTATTTCTTTTAAGGCCTTATTATCTATGTAAAGAAAAAACATTTAAATTATTGCTAGTGTATTGCTTTCCTTCAGTTTTAATTATCTGTGTTACCGCTGACACCTGTCACTGTCAGCCCTATTGCAATAAGGGGTCATCTAATTTTAGATTATTTTCGCAGTTTGAATTATGAATTTTGAATATTATTGTGCATGTGACGTAATTTACAATTTATAAAGAAATTTCTTGAAAATGAAGAAAATGCAGTAAATGTTGTTTCTGTTGTTTTTTCAGTAAAGTAATGTTTGTGTAAAGTACAATGTAATGGAAAAACCGTTCTAATAAGTTTGAAAATAAAACAGTTGTTTTTTCATAAACGCAATTACTTCTTTTCTTTGAAACATCATACTAGAATCATTATATATAATATTTAAACGGAGACAGTATAAACTGTATATCATTTAGCAAAAAAGTGAATTTATATAAAAATCAATGTTTAATGCTTAATTTATATATATTAACCGATTTTACTAGAAAATAAAGCTAGAAATAAGTTATTATTGAAGAATTAAATATTTATACGCTCCTTTATACAATAACTTTATACTTAGTAGGTAATTGTACTAAATAACGTTAAATAGACTAGAAAACTGTATTTTTGTCCAATATTTTAAATTGCTTTTTCAGTTTGTAATCCACATATACAAAGGATAAATTATTTCTAATAAATACACAGATTATATAAAAACTAATAAAAGTAAACTGATTAAAAATACATGATTTCTCATCACGAACTAAACCTAGTACACATATGAATTTGCCTCATGAATAATTCTTGTGGATCTTCACAGGTTCGACTTGTATAAACTCTTCCTATATCCGATAGTAAATTCCAGAATAAAAAAAAACAGTACTTTGAGAGCGTCTTGGCCGACCGGCCTTGTAAGATACTGTGGAACCAGGGGTACTGTGTTCGTTCTCCTGTGTGAATAAAATATATCTATAATATTATAGATTATTCGGTCTTTTGAAGGACTTGACGGTGGCTGTACGTGTAACACTCTCTGACCCCTGGGAGACTAATACTGACGTATTAGTTGGGCCGGCTCGTAGTGATGCCATGTGATCACAGAATACCGACATGATACATTGCTTATCCTATGTTTCGCTGAGTGAGGATATTGTAAGCCAATGAAATAATATCAAGAATCGTCTCAAGCGGCGTATACAACCGGAAATACAACCAAAGCGTGGATATTGGTGCGGCCGTCTGCTCTGTTACTCACCATACCTTAAAAAATTACAAAATTAGTATAAAATTTTTTATTATTTAAAATAAGAAAAGAGTAAATAAAAAGAAAACTAAGCCTTTTCTAACATTTAAATATAATTTTTATTTATTGTAATATTGAAAAATATTATAAGCATTTTTTTATAGCTACACTATTCGTAAATATAAGACCACAATACATTTAAGATCCAACGGCCTATAACAATCTGTGTCCAACAAGAATTTATACCATAGCGGCCTTTTTCTGTTGTGCCTTTTTCAACTTTCCTTATCAGCGATTCTATCTCACATAGAAATGTGACGAGTTCAACATTTACATTATTCATACTCAGTCAATCGTTTCAATTGATGCTAAAATGTTTGTTAAATGATAAATAAATCAGTGGTAATCAATTATTCCATCACTTCCTACTTTGATGACCGCAAATCTGCTGAGCTGATGGACTCTGAACTAGGAAAGACATCAATGGCATAGTTTTCATAGCAATCTTTAAATAAATTTGTAATTTATAATATTTAATATTTATTAATCTTCTTGTGGGAAAGGAAATATTACATCAACTTGTCTCTTCAAACACAAATGAAATAGACTTATAGATATATACTTAGGAGTCATAACAGTTATGGAACTCTTACTATAAAATCTAAATAAATATTAATTGACTGCATTGATTAAACACGTTGCTTTGTTTGAATAAAGAAATAAAATCTAATATATAATACTGTATAATGTCAATCTCTCGTTATTTTGATTTTGTTATTACTTCTGATAAAAATGTTTTTTATGAAAATGAAAAGAAATGAAAAGTCTACTTTTTATTGTAACGGGCTAGACTGGTTTGCTTTATGGTAAGAGAAATCACTGCCTGTGGACTACCGCGCATATAAATCGCATTTTAAACTATGTATGTGTTTTAATTATTGAGATTCATGGTAGGCACTATGCACTTTTATCGCGTAAAAATTAATCATAATATTATTTAATAACTTTAATGGCTAACTTAACACATTTATGAATCTATCAATGCAAGCTGTTAAGCATATTTTACTTACATAACCAGTCAACCATCCACCACAACAATCACATATTTTCACCCATGGGAGAGCCATTCTGATGCATATGATGACGCACTAAATGGGCCGGCTCGTCTGATTTGATACCACGGGCTCACAGAACACTCAGCGTGAAACGGTACTTATAATATATTTCGCAGAGTGGGTTAGGATATCGGAGGCCCTTAAAAATGCCGGGAAGGCGGCGTAAAAATCCGGCAACACAATCAATGCCCGGACTGTGGCGCGGTTGTTCATGGGCGGAGGTTTTCTATTGCCATATAGGAGATCCACCTGCTCCGTTGTCCGCTATACAATCACAATATATATATATATAACCAGTCTATGTTTGCACGGCATATTATTAAGCCACTTGATACTAATCCATAGAATGTATAATCTAAGAATTGCAGATATTCGCAATATGTAACGTCGGTCAGTTACAAACCAGTGGCTTAACCCAACTGTTACCTAATAATCAAAACACTATATCATCAACTGGGAATTCGTGATTAGCATAATATAATTAATGTGAGTAATGCGGACCTATACGTTTTTTAAATTAATTATTCACGTCTTATGCAATTTTCTTATTTTTACCAAACTGCGGTGAAACTAACATTTTTTAGTATTAATTAACATGTGTTTATACTGTCCGTTCCTCAATAATTGATCCGATTGTACTAAATGCCAAATAAGTTTATTTTTGTATGTCAAGAACTTGTTCTATAATATTGTAGAAAGCATATTTTGTGAAATTTTACCGGATTAAATATAATATGTATAAATAAAACAGTCGGTGTATATAACTGAATGTTCACTGAATTTATTAGGTTACCAGTGTGAAATTATACTCGGGCTATTTCGCTGAGGCCTGAGTGTATGAGAATAAAGGTGGCCTACCGATTTATGCTATGTTAGTAAAGAGACGGTAAGATATAACGTGGTTGTACATGAGCGATAGTTATCTCTTAGTGTCACAAAGCCGTCACACTAAGACATATCTAACGCTAAGATACCATTTTTATGGTATAGTAAACGTAGAAGATGGGACTCTATAGGGTAATAAAACACCGCATCCCATGGACAACCGCGCCACAGTCCGCGCATTGGTTGTGATGCCGGCTTGTTACGCCGCTTAAGTAACATTTTAAGGGTCTCCGATATCCTCACTCACTCAGCGAAAATCAGTAGAAGTACCGTTTCGAGTACAACTACCATTTCTCGCTGGGTATTCTGTGAGCCCGTGGTATCACTTCGGACGATCCGTCCCAATTAGTGCATTAGCGTATGCTTCAGCAGGGCTCTACCACGGCTTGAAATACAAGAAAATATTATTTTTTTGAAAAACAGATCACTCTCAGTGGAATTATTTAATTTATTACATTATGAATAAGACTTTTAAATAAAATGTTCAAAATGAACAATGAATTCACCGTTTTTATAATTTAATTACCAGTTTTTGTATTAATTATATTATTCCACAACACATTCTGGCTGTTAAAGTAACACAGTTGAATCCTGCGTTAATATGCAATCTGAAGTGACATAACTCAACTAGTTTCGTATGTAATAACTATAGACGAGTTTAAAGTATAAACTGTTATCGAACATGGAAAATGGTCATTTCAAAAAGTTGATTGTTGGTAGGCCGTATCAAATTAAGGTTGTTGATGTATTAAATATATTACTAGAAGCGAATACTTATTGTCTTTAATTTCTATTAATTATTGAATAAAATCTTAAATTAAATATGATTCTTTTAGAGACAACAAAAATGTATTTTAAAAATATAGATTTTCTTTTAAAATTAAATATATTACTTTAAATAAATCTACATAAAAGTGGTGTTAATAAGAATTTATTTGAAAATTATATTTCTACTAATCGAAACATATTTTTGCTACAACTTGTATAAAAAAATAAAATGGCTGTTTCTAAATATATCTTACAACCAAGTTTCTTTAAACTTGAACATTTAGCATTAAATACGACTCTATAGGAAAAGTTCTTTTTGCATATCACACATTCCAGTAAAAAACCTATGATTTCTAAGTAACCACTACTGATGGCTAACTTTCTAAGAAATCTGAATAGACTTTTACTTACAATTTATATTGCATAGATAAAATAAAGTACAATATTGTTTCTGTGATAAAACTAGTGAAACTTATTTCGGTATCTTTTTGTAAAACTAATTAAAAGTAGATCAAATAAAGTCAATTTTGTGTTGTATTTTAATCGTTGGATTTACAATTATCATGAATGATCATCATATTATTTACATTTTTCCTTCGTATTACATACATTTTAAAATGCCGCTAACCATGTGTTACTAATATATTGCTGCCTAGTAACAAACTGTAAAATAATTAAATAAAAACAATTTTTTAATAGTTATCGCCTTTCTGTAGCATCTCAACATATAAGAGTTTATTAGACCACATCGGATTACAAAGTTAAATTACGACCACGATTCAAGTAATGAAAACGGAATTACTTCTCTAGACTTCCATATTTAAAGAAAACATTATAATATATTTAAAAATATAATATAATTCAAATAGCCAAATAGTTTAATTTTTCACAAGGGGTGTGCAAATATTTGCTTGTTACTTTAGCAAAATACTAGCTGCGTCGATTTTGAAGAGACTCGTAACTATGTAAGTGGTTTAATAAGTCTACCATGAAGCGAAATCTATCGGGTTCGAATCCCGGTACGGTTATAATTTAATTTATTAGGTTTCTGGAATGGCCGGCTGAGTCTTAATACTGTCGCACCCGTGTGAGATCCATGTTGACGCATCCATGCTGGGCTGTCTCGTCCGAAGTGATACTACGGGCTCACAGAAAACTCAGCGTGAAACGGTACTTGTACTGTATTTCGCAGAGCGAGTTAAGGTATCGGAGGCCCTTAAAAGTTCCGCATTAGCGGCGTAAAAAGCCGGCAACACAACCAAGGGGTGGACTGTGGCGCGATTGTTCATGGGCGGCGGTGTTCTCTTACCATATGGAAGACCCACCTGCTCCGTTATCTACTATAGGATAAAAAAACAGTCATTAAGTAATACTGCCGTTATAAATTGAGATAAGAACTATTATATCTTTTAAGTTTTATAAAACCGCACATAGTGTAAAAATATTATTAAAATCAGGTGTGTAGTTTAGGAGTCCATTACGGATGAACTTCCTAACACGTAATTTAAATAAAATAAAAAAAATTGTGCCCACCAAAGAGTAAAGACTAACTGGGATTATGGGTTCAATTACTACTTCGTCCAGCGACAATGTATGCACGGGAATCTATATTTATAATCGTAAAAGCGAAAAACACTTTGCAAATATGGACATTAACTCGCGACGATCTATAATTGTGGGAACACTTTATAGAAGCCAAACATCAATTATATGAAAAAATAACACTTCATTAGCTTTGAAACAATTTATTTATTATTAAAATGTTATTACGTGAATGACGTTAATAATCAAGCTTTATTATTCTATCACAAAACATTAGGTTTTAATTTTTCTATCAGAAAATGTAATAAATAATACGAAGCCTGAATGCCTGATAAAGGCACGGACAATGAAAACGGAAAATTTGTATTCATAAAGTTTGAAAAACAATGTAAAATGTATTCCATATGAAGGTTGATTTTCTAAGAGATTACGTTTCGTGTTTTATGTCCGTCCATATTTCTTATAAAAGCCGCGGACAGATTTCATCCATAAGTTTATTTATGGTAATGAAGCAATTCCCTTGCAAATATTCTGATATCCGCTCTATTTAAATGAACGTCCTTCTGTATTAATATCATATATCATTTTATTATATTATTATTGGGTTCATACGTTTATCATTTTTCGCGAAATATCGGAAATCGGAACGTAAATAATAAAGTGATGTGATAGAATATACATTGCAAAGATTTCTTCCCTTATTGGAAAATAAATTCCAAGGATATTCCAGGAATATATCCGGGAAACTATTTTGGCCTCTTGTACCCTCTTTGATTACAAAAGGTCATAAGGAATTTATATCTGTTTCCAATATAGACTTATCAAAAATATTATTAATGCTTGTCATTATAATTAATAAGGATTGTCGTATTTTTTGGGATAATTTGATTAGGTTATATTAAAGTAATTCAGTAATAATTGAAAAGTATGCTGGACCCAGCATTCGTTTGGCTTATAATAAGCAATTTCAATAGCCAAGTAGGCAACAAACTTGTTACAATTTTAATATCCAAGTTCTTAATCTCTACCTCAAAATACTGATATTACAAAGGTAATTTTCACTCATTGGACTGGCTCGTCCGAAGTGATATCTCGGGCTCTCAGAATACACAGCGTGAAATGGTATTTGTACTTGAAACGGTGATTTACTGAGTGCATGAGGATATCGAAGGCCCTTGAAATTATACCGCTTAAGCAGTATAAGCAACAAACACAACAACTGTCTGTGTTCCCTTACCATATAGGACTTCTTATTTCTTTGTCAACTATACCATACAAATATGTGAAACCATGCGTAACTCGTAAGCCAATAAACGAAAAATTAACTAAGATGCATCGTATATTTTTTAATTTAATTTAAAAAATAGCTTTATAAACTTCTCCGTATTCCTTTATTATGTTAATTCTAGATCATCAAGCCATTTCTAAGAAATTTATACAAATTTGTTACTTTACGTAGTAATGAGATGATTCTTTTCCATAATTTAAAGAGTTCAGAAGTAAATTATGTTCAACTTATTTTTTTTTATACATACAGACAACGGATCAGGTGGGTCTCCTATATGGTTAGAGAATACAGCCGCCCATAAAAAAACCGCGCCACAGTCCGCGCATTGGTTGTGTTGCCGGCTTTCTACGCCACTTAAGCAACATTTTTAAGGACCTCACATATCCTCAATCTCTCACCGAAACAGTACCGCTTCACGTTGAGTATTCTGTTAATTTATATGACATCGAAATTTATTATTACAAAATACATAATTTATACATTTAATTTAATTTATAATACATTTTGTAGTAGAAAGGGTTCAGCTTAACCCTTTCTACTACAAAATAGATAAAATGAACTCCAAGTGTGACGTCAAGTATCACTTGGAAATCTCCTTTGTGTCAAGAAACAAGATCTTCTTAAGTGCAACGGTGAATGGCCAACGGTTCAAAGAAAAGTTCACAATACAACATTAATCAATCTTGTCAGGCCTAAAATTCTATTAATCGGTGTTCAGCGATTCGCTTTTATTCGAAAAACAAAATATAGTAGCGTGAAATTCTATACAAAACAGTGTACTTTTAAAATTGCCTTTAATGTGAATATAGATTTGTAGTTTAGTCAAAAAACTTTAGTCAATAGTCTCACTTATGTAAAGACGATTTAGCAGATTTAGAACCATTATATATATAAGTACACGGTACATTGACCAATAGAGTTTATTTTATTCTATAGCTGACAACAGAGCAGGTGGGTCTCCTATATGGTAAAAGTACACCGCCGCCCATGAACAACCGCATCACATTCGGCGCATTGGTTGTGTTGCTGGCTTTTTACGCCGCCTAAGGGCCTACAATATCCTCATTGAATCTGCGAAACATAGTACAAGTACCGTTTCACGCTGAGTACCCTGTGAGCCCGTGGTATCACTTCAAACGAGCAAGCCAAATTAGTGCGTCAGCATACGCTTCAGCATATCTTCCCCAGCGACAGTATTGAGACACTAACCCGGCCACTGCCAAGCCCTTCCAGAGACTGAATAAATTATAAATTAAATTATAACTGTCCGGACCGGGATTTGAACCTGATACCTCTCGCTTCGTGGTACACTTTTAAAACCATTAAGCTACGAGGCTCTCCTAAGGTAAGTCTCCTAAGGTAGGTCTTCTAAGCTTCCACAAATTTTATCTAGCTCAATAGTTAAAGTTTATATACAAAACTACCCGCAATCTCAAAATTTATTTATAGTGTAAATAATCCGTGACAAACAAACATAAACATAACATACTAATGGCGATCGATTTTCACCCAAAAACCCAAGTGCTTGTTTACTCAGGTGCTTGTTGGTCTTAGGAATTAAGTATTATTTCAATACTTATGTTCCAGTCGTGCCTCAGTGTAAATAAGGTCATTAGAAAACTAATCTTCCCAAATACAAATATATTCAAATATAGAATTGTTAGCTAATATCTTTCCAATTTCAAAATGAACCTTTTCATTTGTACATTTTGTTATCAACATATTTAAGCCGCGTGGGGCGTCAACAAGGTCGACAGGCGACCTTATAAAGGTCGTCGAAAGACGCTGTGTGTAGGTCGCTTCCAACAGGAATGCATGGAAGTCCTAGAGGAAGGCCATGTCCAACATTGAACGTCTTACAGCTGAAATGATGATATTTAAAAGAATATATAATAAAAAAATTGCAAATTTAAATATATATAGACTATAAGTATTAATATTATAATTAACTGCTTTATTTAAATTTTAATATTAATTCATATTTACCCATGGGAGAGCCCTGCTAATGCACTAGTTGAGCTGTCTCGTCCGTAGTTATACCACGGGTTAACAGAATACTCAGCGTGAAACGGCATTACTATAACTACAGTAAAATTACAATATTATTCTAATTACTTAGCTATTTCATATCAAAACTGAAGGTGCTTTTTTACTAAAATAAAATAAACGTAAGTTTCTAATGTTAGTGTAATTTTTATTACAATTTTTAAATTATATATGTACATATTTTTATATCCATTACTCGCTGATTATTAAAACATGCAAGTAGATTGTTGGAGAACGGTCAATGCCTTTATATTTATAAATACTTCGTGTAGAATATTCTGTTTAAATCGACTAGGGTGAATAAGAGTTGTGAATAGCAAAGTAAGGCCTCTGCAGTGCAGTTGTGGTTGCCAAATTGTGCCGACAGGATGCGTTAAATGCGCTCATATGATTCATATCCCACTTCAATTAAAATATATTGCTTTATCCTCGCAGCACTTATAAATCTCAATAATAACTTAGCATGTTTGAGGCCAACGGAGAAAAATAAAGAACAACATATACGTAGCACTTACAAGAACGTAAATTGATTTTATTTATATTATTTTTTTATTCTATAGCGGACAATGGAGCAGGTGGGTCTCCTTAATGGTAAGTGAACACTGCCGTCCATGAACAACCGCGCCATAGGCAGCGCATTGGTTCGGTGGCGGCTTTTTACACCGCTTAAGCGGACTTTTTAAGGATTTCCGATATCCTCTCTCACTCTGTGAAACACAGTACAAGTACCATTTCACGCTGAGTATTCTGTGAGCCCGTGGTATCACTTCGGACGAGCAGGCCTAATTTGTGCATCAGCATGGCTCTGATACTGAGCACTGTCACGTTCGTTCCCATACTCCTCTGAAACGGCTTGAGCGATTCTTATGAATTTTTTATCACTTCCAACGAGCCGGCCCAATTAGTGCGACATCATATGCTCATATGCAGGGTGGCTCTCATACCTGCATATAAGATAGTTTTTCAATAATGTCAACATAATATCTTTCTGGAATATTTGTATGTGCAAAAGTATCATCATTCATGTTACAAATTCTCATTTTAATGAAAATATGAAAGTTGTAGCACAATATTCTTTAGGATATGTGTTAAACCTTCTGTAAAATAAACCTTTTCCGATGATTTCCCAGGGGATGTACGTGACGATGAATTTTTCACAAGTTTTGTAACTTTTGTTAATTCCACCTGCGGATTTGTTTTTCGTCTATAGCAGACAACGGAGCAGGTGGGTCTCCTGTATGGTAAGAGAACATCGCCGCCCATGAACAACCACGCGAAAATCTGTGCATTGGTTGTGATACCGCTTTTTACTTAAGCGGCACTTTTAAGGGCCTCCGATATCTTCACTCACTCTGCGAAACACAGTACAAGTATCGATTCACGCTGGGTATTCTGTGAGCCCGTGGTATCACTTCGGACGAGCAGGCCTAATTTGTGCATCAGCATGGCTCTGATACTGAGCTCTGTCACGTTCGTTCCCATACACCTCTGAAACGGCTTGAGCGATTTTAATGAATTTTTTAATGCAAATTGATTATGTCTGAAAATCAGCTATTTATTTTTCATCCCCCTAAGTGATAAGGGTGGCAAACCTAAATAATTTATTTTTAATTTTATCAAAAAATTTTAAGTCTATTTTTTACCATTCGACATAATGAAACAGATATAACCCTAAATTTTCACCCTTCTACGGTCAACCCTTGATTGTCAACAGTATTAATCATTGATAATAAATGTGAAAAAATAAGTAGCCAGTATATTACAAATTCTTGGCGAGCCCACCAGCCCGCGTTAAGCTACCTGTATAGGCGACTCTGGCGAACAGTATGTTGGGCATCCCTAAAAAAATACATTTTGGACAATTCACTCGATATTATTCTGGGATATAAGGAGCTATCTCTACTGTAGTTTTATTAAAATTAATTTTGCGTAAAACAGTAAAGAACTTACGTCCACACTTACAAACAATCGCGTATATAATTAGTGGGATCGGCATTCATTCAATATGATATAAACCATAGTATTATGTGGGCCGATCCCGGCGCCACTGCAATCCCTGGCCGACCCGTGACCGAGTGGATCCAGCTCCGAACATCCCGTCAATTTACAAAAATCAGTTTAATATACTGATCCCGTTATGCGGGAACTTTCAGATACTAAGCTGTAAAGAACAGATACTACACTTTTGATCTTAGCCAAGAGGCCGAGAAGCGATAACTAACAATTCAGTGAGGTGGATAGTCATTCATTTTAGAAACTCTTCAATAGCGCATTCAAAATTGTAGCGGCAAACTTGCAGCGGCATCTAGTTCAATTGTTTTATTTTTGTTGGTTGATATAAAAGTATCAGGCTGTTAAGTTTAGGGTGTTTAATACATTTTCGTAGTTTTTTAATTGAATAATATAAGCAGATGGGATTTTTAATAAATATAAAACTTGAAACTTCACGTGCATTAATATTTTCATACAAACGTTTCTTATTAATACCTTAAAGTTAATTTGAACTTTAATACCATACAATAAAGGCCAAGTGATAGTGGAGAGGTTTCGGGAAGACAAAACAATTGAGGCACTTATAACTTAAGAACGGCTTGCCAGATTTTAGTAAAATTTGTTATGAAGGTAGCTTACATCCTGGATTACCAAATAGGGTACTTTTTATCCAAGTACAAAAAGTAAGTGCATTACCCATTAAGGGCATACCCTTTTTAGTATTTCACACGGATTGCTGAGGGTTCATAATTCCGTACGGTAAGTTGCGTACCGGGCAGGACAACGTCTGTAGAGTCCTCTAGTTTTATTATATAAAAGAATAACAAAGGTCGGTTAAGAGACTCAACTGATGGTGAATATAGACAAAAGATTGAATTGTAGTAAATTAGTCCTAATAAATTGCTACATACATTCACATCTGTCACACACTAAGTGATTAGTAGACAATTTTAACTCTTATTATTTCTGCAAAGGGTGGTATATGTTATGTATCTATTTCGCTATATTCCTGTTATTAGGGTTGCCTTGTGTTGACAGGCGAGTGGGAATAAGGTCGGCGCGTCCGGTGACATTTGAATTGCCGTCCTATTAGTGGGGTACATTAGATGACATTAGTCAGGGATTGGGTATGGGGACCAGGATATAATCCACTAATTAAGTACGACAAGCGAAATTACTTTTATTTTCAAAATTTCTGTAGGTCAAATTATGTTCAGTACTACCTTGTCATTTTCTATGTAATAAAGTTATAAATGCTGTATAATTCTGGCGTCGTTAATCAAAATATAATGTAATCTACCAACAAAACAAGAAATAAAATCCTGAAACTATATTTTACCTTCGTGTAGGTACTATCATTAAAAACGTACACTACTGTAATCGCGAAAAAAATGCCTTAGTTCCTAGTCCCAGTGACGGTATGTGAAAACTCCGTGACCTATGTATTGTAGCGGAAAATTGTGGAAATGTCTTTGAATGAATGTTTATTCGCTGTGAAATGAGGCATTGAAGATAAATTCTGAATGAGAAAGCGTTTTAAGAATAGGAATACAAATGTAAGTCATATATAATGTGAAAATATTTTCCACAGATGCATAGAAGTTGAACAGATATCAAGTTCGGTGGTGTTAAATATTGGTTCTCCCTTTGCGAGTTTGTTTCTGTTATATATATATATACTGTATATATTATAGACTTTATTGATATAATCTTCTTTTATTATTATATATTGTTTATTTTTTATGGTATAACAGACAACGGAGCAGGTGGGTCTCCTATATGGTAAGAGAACACCGCCGCCGGTGGACTACCGCGCTATAGTCTGAGCGAGTCTGAGTGAATATTTATAAGAAGGAAGTGAGAAATTGCTATATCAACTCGTCCATACGTTACAAATTGATGCAACTCTTAATTGTAAGCACAAAAACGTGCTCAATCTAAGGTGTAGTGCAAAGTACGCACTATGAAGCACACTGTAGTATAATAGCAGTCTATTATGTGCCCTCTCAAGAACTCTTAAATAGCTTTTGTCTGGACTTTTACTTTTAGCCAATTTTAAAACTCAATTTTAATCAACTGATTTAATATTTATTAATACGAAGACATAATATTTAAAAGCAACAACACAACAACTTCTAATAAGTAACTATTTACTTCTTAATTTCATATATTCGTAATATTGATATATAATCTTTTTTACAATTATTGTTATTTTAAATATAGATAGTTAACATAAGATGCGTGTATTTAAAGCATCTATGAAAACTCATACCTATTTAATCTGTCCTATTTTATCTGTATTCGCTTAAATCTGATATGGGTTATATTTCTTCTTATTACTAAAAATTGATTTAGATATATATATATAATGTAAATGTGAATAATAATGTTTAATTTGGACACTAGGTTATTTTTAATTAAATTTTTTCACTGTAGGCCTCTACAAATCTTCTATACGGATATAATTTATCTCTTTACCCCAAGTCATTCCTGACACGCTTAGAATATCGTCTTCCCACCTACAATATTGTCCTCCTTGAATATTTTATATAATAAATAATTGTATAAAGAAATTGCAATAGATTTTGAGTATTAATACAATATTTATTCATGTAATAACAAATCTATTTTTTACTTGAGTTACTAAAACGTGTTTTAAAGTCACAATACACCAATATACAAACACTGTTCTACAGTACTGTTTAAAAGTTATTTCAATTTTTTATGGAAACGGTGTCAAACGAGCAGGATGCTCAGCTTAATTCGCGGTCCTCTGCCCACGGACCTCCTTATTCCTTGCAGGGCTGCGGGTGCGTTGCCGGTCTTTTGAGGCTCTTGAAGGTCCACGAGTTGTATTGATTTTGAAATACCCCTTTTAGTGAAACATGCCCAGACTTTTGTTTCATGTTTCATGAAATCGTAGCAATATCGGGGAAGATAACTAGTATTACTTCGCGCCCCTCACCATTGACCTTTGTGTGTGACAGGTGAAAGAAAATTCATGAGGTGTCAGGGCAGATAGACGGCTTTCGTGACCCTTTTCTTTATTATCAATGATACAAGTACTAAGATGGATAGGTTCTATTTTTTATGTTTTAATATAAATACACAGCCTGTATAGCCTCCTGCTCGTTTGACATCGTTTAAATAAAAAAAAACACTTACCTTATAAAATTGGTTACGTATTTAAGGTAGACTAACATTATCTATAGCATAAAAAAGGCAAAACTTGAAATTAAAGGAAATATATTCCTTCTTGTATTTATATGGATTAACTTGTTTTATAAAATACTCGCTGACCCGGCAAACGTTGTTTTTCCATATTAATATTAAAGTGAGATATATACGTACATATTTTTATATATATTTTTTTTATTCTATAGTGGACAACGGAGCAAATGGATCTCCTATATGGTAAGACAACACCGCCGCCCATGAACAACCGCGTCACAACGCATGGGTTGTGGTGTCAGCTTATTACATCGCTTAAGAGGCATTTTTAAGAGTCGCCGTCTTTACAATAAAAACAACGAAAATAAATAGAACTTGAGACTGTGACCTATTTCGATGAATAAGAATAAGAACAGATAGTATTCTGCTTCCGGATAATCATTATTGTACCCAAAACCCAGGGATTACCGTTTGAATTACTCTTGACCTACTTAACTCGGTTGAAATTGTATTGAATCAGTACTGTTTAAGATCTGCGCGTCTTTGTGGTGGATTAATCAATGATATATACTCAGATGTAGTACGTGCCTTCAAATTCAACGTAAAAGTTCTATTGGGTGATTTATTTTCACTAATTTATCATATTGTGAGTCGATTTTATTATTTATTCCAAATAGTAAAATTAACTACGTGCTCACAGAATGGTCAGCGTGAAACGGTACTTGTACTGTACTTCGCAGAGTGAGTGAGGATATCCTTAAAAGTGCCGCTTAACCGGTTTAAAAAGCCGGTAATACAACTAATGCGCGGACTGTGGCGCGGTTGTTCATGGGCGACGGTGTTCTCTTACCATATAGGAGACCCAACTGCTCGGTTGTCCTCTGTATAATAAAAATTTCCAGAATTCTTTGAAAACTTTTTGTAATATACGTCTGCCGAGTTTATGAATGGATTATCATGAGATTCATTATTTTCATATGTGTACAAAATAGTTATAATATATAAATTATGATGATAATAACTGCTTTCTGAAACAATCATCTTAGCTGGGAACTTGGATTTAAAACTCTGTTGTAGCCCTATGAGATACAAGTACATCAAAACAATGCACGGTAAGAGACACATACATCTATCGAAGGTGTCGATATGTTTAAGAAATTTTTTAGTGTATTTTATTTAATAGAAACGATGGTAAACGAGCAGAATGCTCATTTAGACGTACTCCGCATATGGACACCCCTTGCCCTTGCAGAGCCACGGGTGCGTTGCCGGTCTTTAAGGAATATGTACGCTCTATTTTTGAAGGTCTTCAAGTCGTATTGGTTTGTAAATACCCCTGCTGGCAGCTGATTCCACAGAGAGGTGGTGCGCGGCACAAACATTCAGTTAATAATTTAAGGCAAATCTGAAGCTTATGGAGAAGAAATAATTTTCATTATTATTATTTTTTACAGTCCGTGGGATTTATCTATCATATTCATATTCACTATCCTAGTGTATAGTTGTTATATATTCTAATTAATTTATCATGTACAGTGTATTAGTTAGAAAACTATTAGGACTGTTACTGTAAAGAAATGTGTGTACTGTAATAAACTATTTATTCATAAAGATAAGTTGTCTTGTATTAGCCGGTTACATGATAAAATATATTATTTGATACATTAAAGTTTATGATGTTAGTAAATAATATATTTATATGTTTTGAACACTAAGGATTTAGGGACTACGTAGGTACTTGAAAAATGTTATTATGATTTTCATCTCAAATTCATTATAGATACAAAGGAAATTTCTAACTCTTGTACAACCTAAGTTTAACTTAATTTGAATTAATGAAAGTTTGACTTTCAAACAAAATAACGTCTATGAGTTTAGACTTTGAAACGAACACAAACCCTTTGGGAATTAAGGTTCCCATAGTTTCTTATGAAAATTAAATCTTTTTATGAACATTTCTTGCATTTTTATAAGTTATTAAAAAGTATATTTTGTCAAGTGATTTTATAAATGATTTATTCGGTTCGTACCATTAAACGATTAACATTGGATATTTTTCTAATAGTTAAAGAAATACAGTTTACATTCAAAATTAATCACGCCATTAATGGATCTATTCATAAAATTATACGAAGTGCTATTTTTACGAGTACTAATATCAACCCTTGTTAATAACATTTTCACGGTCAGTTATTATACCTCCAAAGGATCGGGAGAAATAGGTTACTTTGTTGGAACTCTTTATTACGTCAGTATTATATAATACTGCTAAATAACTAATAATTTATATGATCATATATAGAAATACTTCGTAATAAATGGTGTATAGTTCATTTTAATCAATTCCATAAAATTTCTCTGCATTTCTAAGATTTAGAGATTATAAAGTCAACGTTTCATTATAGTTATATGTTAAGTTGATTGATTTTTTGCTTTTGTTTAAGATTTCTTGTATGAATGATTTTTATTCTCAAATATTATGAAATTTGTTCTTTTTTATCATATAGCTGACAAAGGAGCAGATGGGTCTGGAAAACTGCGCTATAGCCCGCGAATTAGTTCTGTTGCTGGCTTTTTACGCCGCTTAAACAGCATTTTTTAAGGGTCTCCGATATCCTCACTCACTCAGCAAAACACAATACTACTATTTCTCGTTGAGTATTTTTTGAGCCCGTGGTATCACTTTAAACGAGCCGGGCCAACTGCGTTATGAGTTATGCTTAT
>DWCF01001071.1:0-34390 GCA_018230265.1 Delias oraia
CAAGGACTTGACAGTGGTCAGGCGAGTGCCTTAATAGTGTCGCACCCGTGGGAGAACCATTTTGATGCACTAATTGGCCAACCTCGTCCGAAGTGATACCACCGGGCTCACAGAATACTAAGCGTGAAATGATAGTTTTACTTGTTGGTGCCTCTACTGTGTTTCGCTAAATGAGCGAAGATATCGGAAAGTCTTAAAATGACGCTTAAGTGGCATAAAAAGCCGGAAACATAACCACTAACCGGCAACATAACAAAACGACTGTGTCGCGGTTGTTCATGGAAGACGGTGTTCTCTAACCATATACAAGACCCACCGGTTTCGATATCCTCACTCACTCTGCGAAACAAAATACGAGGATCGTTTCACGCTGAGTATTGTGTGAGCCCGTGGTATCGCTTCGGGCGAGCCGGCCTAATTAGTGCGTAAGCATATGCTTCAGCATGGCTCTACCACAGGTCAGTTTTTTTTAGAAACATAATTAACGTCTTTGTTACACAAAACATTATAATCAATATAAAAATATCATTACATATATTCGTAATCTCGTAATGAGCTGTGAAAATAGATATGACAAATAGAATATAAATGTGCTAATCCAAATACCAGCATATCACATAATATATTATAATATCAAAACATTATTTGAATTTCTTCAACTAAAACTGATATGAATTAATACTTTTATATCTTTCGGTTTATTTATATATTCTTGGAATGCAGTCGTGTATAATGCACGTAACTGATCAGTTAATGATTTTTAAGGAGAGCCATGACTGACGTACTAATTATGCTAGCTCGTCCGATGATACCAACGGCTCAGTGACTACCAACGTGAAACAGTACTCGATGCTTAAGGCTGCGACGTAAACCGCTGGCAACACAACGAAAGCGCAGAGTGTGGTATGTTTCCCCATGAGTAGCGTACTATAAAGAAGCCTCGCTTCTTCTGTCGCTCGATAAATAATATATAAAATAATAAAAAATAATCCTTAAAGCCTTTACGGATATGTTTCGCTCTTTTTATGAAGATCCTCAAGTGGTATTGGTTGAGAAATACCTCTGTTGGAAGCTGATACCACAGTATAGTGATACGTGGCACGAAATACCTTTAAAAATGCTCAATTACGGAACGAAGACGAACGAAGATGAGATTTTAATTTTGCGTCGATGTTTAATAAATTCCGCTGCAGATAATATTCCAAACAGCTTCTCAGAATATTCCTCGTAATAAATAATAAATACTTTTAAGAAGTAATAGTTTAAGAAGTTTTAAGAAGTATAAGTAATACTTTTAGTTATATTCCCCCCCCCCCATTCCTTGGGGAAGGCCTATGTCCAGCAGTGGACTTGATAGGCTGATGATGATGATAGTTATATATAGAAACATGGTATATATTATTTTCCCTTCCTTATCCTGTTATTACCCTTAATAGATATTTATTTATCCCATTAAGTGTGACATCCCTTGTCGTTAGATACACACCACAATCTGGGAACATTACATCTCGGAATGTGTTTACGAAGGTTCCCAAGTTGCAAACACAACTGACCTCTCTTTGTAATAAAATTAGTAAATTTTTATACCAAGTCGTTTTGTATTGAGTATAATTCATTTAAAAGGCCTCGGTGCTAAATGGTCTTATAATTTTACTACGAAACGAGAGATATCGGATTCGATCCTCGGTCCAAATAATAATTAAGGATATATATTATCGCTCTTTGAAAGTGTTTTTACGCGTGGGTGACCTATGCTGACGCTTTAACTGGCACGTCTGAAGTGTAACCAGTGGCTCACAGTCAGCGTTTAACAGTACTTGTACTGTGTTTCGATGAGTGGATGGATATATCACAGGTCCATGAACTTATACCGCTCCTTTAATATATATAAGACACTTATTTAAAATTGCGTTCAGAGTGTGTAAAAAATAGAATTTATTTCTCTGAAAATAAAGTAAATGTTATGTATTGAGGTATACAATATACAATACTATAAAACAATCATTGCTGAATATTAAGAAACTATTATAAAATTATATGAATAACTCTTCTCAATTCCCAAAAAACTATAATTAGATTTATTATTAATTTATTAATTATGAGTAGTGTCGTGGGTGCGTTGCCGGCGTTTAAGGAATATGTTCGATCTTTTCTTAAAGGTTCCCAAAACGCCTTTAAAACGCTCAGTTTTGGAACGACAACATTTTTTGTAACATCGAGGTGAAAGTGGCGTAAATTTGTATTGTGCCTCCATGTTCGATGGTGAAATGAAATCAGGTGAAATTTTAAAAAAAATTACGTTCTAAAATCATTCAAAACAACATGACATTTCGTTCATATCTAGTGAGGTTCAAAGAAAGAAATATTAATGTCATAATATATTTTTTGAGAGCATTACTGCATCACTACACTCGTGGGAGAGCTATGCTGAAACATATGGGAACACACTATTTGGGCCGGCTAGTCCGAAGTGATACCACGGGTTTACAGAATAATCGTGAACCGTGAAATACTGGTTGTACTTGAAATGGTGCCTCTACTGTATTATGCTGAGTGAGTGAGAGTATCTGAGGACCTTTAAAATGCCTCTTAAGTGGTGTAAAAATCCGGCAACACAACCAATGCGCGGGCTATGACCCGGTTGTCCAGGGGCGGCAGAGTTCTATTACCATTTAGAAGATTCCCTGCTCCGTCGTCTGCTATACCATAAAAAATATGAATTATCATTTACACAAAATTGAGCTGTCTCTAATCTAATAAATAGAATAAATATGATTGGAATAACTTGATATTCGACCATTCAATTATATTTAGAGATTGGAATAATTTTCCATGGATTGCGCCCAAATAGACGTCCTTGCCAGTTATATTTACTATCGTAAATCGCTTTTCAAAATAATAATTCTAATAAGAAGTTCTAAGAGTTGAGAGAAGTTTTTACGCGTGTTCTGTGTATCTAGAAATTGTGTTAAATTTTATGAATTTTTGATTAAAAAACTAAAAAAAACTTAACTAAAAAACTATATTATAATCGTAAATATTTTATTATCTTTAGATTTTTTCAATTTTTTTTATTATATTTAAACAAGGCAGGCAGGAGTTAAAAGGTAAAACTGCCACCCATTGAGCTACGCTGCAATTCACGCGTTGGTTGTGTTGCCGGCATTAAATGGTTTAAATGCAAGCTAAACTTGGTAAGTATCCTCGCTAACTCGTTACAGTATTACAGTAAAACTACTATTTGGAAAATATTTTAGTGATTTGTGCTGATATGATATGTACTATGACATTATAAGATTGTAGTTACTGTAAAAATTTTACATTAATTGGCGTTCTGTGAGTCCGAGGTGACTCTCCAGACGAGTCACTTCAATTAGTGCGTCAGCTTTGGATGTATAATGGTTCCAGTGAGATTCGTACTAAAACCCGCCTTCGCTGGAAGCCGAAGTCCGAGCCTCATAGAATAAGCCTTTGTGTTAGTAGCGCAAAACGCTAATTTCTCAACGAGTGCACCCTTCCCAAAAAAATGGGCAAGACAGTGTTATGATGTTAAGATACCCGGCCACAGCCGAGATATATTTTTTTTATATAAAAGTGATGGCAAACGAGCAGAAGACTTACCTAAGGTAAAAAGCGGTCCTCTGCCTGTAGACATCTCTAGCCCAAGCAGAGCTACGGGTACGTTGCCCGCTTCTAAGGAATGTGTATGCTCTTTTCTTGAAGATCTCCAAGTCCTTTTAGTTTGGAAATACCCCTGCTGGCATCTGATTCCATAGAATGGTGGTGCGCGGCACAAAATGTTATATACAACGCTCAATAGTGGAAAGACAAACGTCGAGGTGATAACGATAGAACTATTAAACTATTCATGTAATAAGAAGATAACTCTTCTTGGCCTATTTTTCTCAAAGACTTGCTTCAAACATAATCATATTTTTCTATCATGTCGGTCGAATAGTTTCATAATCTCATATCTCAATAGTGAATAGAAGTGATGCAAAATATTTTCCAATATGAATTGCCTTAAATAAACGAGTGGGTGGTTTTAGACAAACACATTTGCATTCTTTTGCTTTCGTGTTAATCATCGATGCTTTTTGTAGCAATGTTTGAGCATTGCAAATTATTAAATAATGTTTTCATAACAATACTGATGCGTTGTGCTGTCCATGCCACTTACTGTAACAACTATAAACAAATTTTAATATTAATTTGACGTAAGTTTTTGACACTTTTTACCGACATTATAGAATTCAAAGTAATATTTGAGAGCCTAGTACCTAAACGTTTTATAAATATATCTTGAAGCGAGAGCTGTCAGGTTCGAATCCCGGTCCAAACTTTATAATTTAATTTATAAGTTATTCGATCTCTGGAAGGGTTTGACAGTGGCCGGGCGAGTTTCTTAATACTGTCCCACCCGTGGGAGAGCCATGCTGAAGAGTTTGGTGCTGACGAACTAATTGGGCCGGCTCGCTCGAAGTAATACCACGGGCTTGGAATACTCAACGTGAAATGGTAGTTGTAATTGAAACGATACCTCTACTATGTTTCGGTGAGTGAGTGAAGATATCGGAGGCCCTTAAAAATTCCGTTTAAGTGGCGTAAAAAACCGACAACATAACCAATGCGCAGCCTGTGGCGCGATTGTTCATGGGCGGCGATGTTCTCTTACCATATAGGAGAACCATCTGCTCTGTGGTCCGTTATTTCATAAAAATATTTAAAAAAAACATGACATATCGTCCTTACACTGACAGAGCTAAGCTCGGTTAAGTTTAAATTAAGAAATACTAATTTCTTCTCATACTATAATAATTACAAGTCACCGTACATCTGTTTATTATTTGGTTAAAATCAATCGGCCATCTCGCGAGCTTACGCGTTTGAACGACAAGAGAATAAAGATAGATATACCGCATAGACGTATCGTACCTGCATAATTCTCATACAAATTTTTGTATATATACATGTTAAATGAAAAATTACATTTAGTTAACTAATGGTTAAAATAAATCACTCCTACAGCATGTTGTAGCTCTCATCTGGGCCCACAGAATAATAAACAAGTATCGCTATTTTTAGATTGAAATTGAAGCACAAAAAATATTTTTGCCTATGAGTCATGTTTTAAATCATTCTTGTTTTGACATTATTGCTTTTGTGTGTTTGTACGGATTCGAGCGGTTTACGAGAATCGATTATGTCATTAACAACGAAAACAAATTTGTTTTAATGAAAGATGATATTTGAGCTCATTTTGTTGACAATGTAAACAATTTATAAATGCTTTAGCATTTATGGGTAACGTGGCGTGGGTTGCACGTGAAGTTAAGAATGCCGTGTTTCGACCGCAGTCTTAATAAAATTTTATTATTTATTCGGTCTTTGGAAGGGCTTCACCATATCCAACACCGCGTGAAGCGATACGATGTTTCCGTGACCCGTGAATATATGCACCTCAAGAGGCTCAAAGTGCCGCACCGTGGCGCGGTTCGACGTTGGTGATATTTTAACAACAGAGGAGACTTGTCTGCTTTGTTAACCCCTATACAAAATAAATTTTCAACTTCATTAAGTCTTTAGAACAGTGGAAATAGCACTTGTACAGTGTTTCGCTGATTGAGTGAGTAATCGTTAAAATCCAACAAATTTCACTCATATCTCTTGCAGATTATAGCGCGTTTGTCTGTGGGCGGTGGTGATCTCTTTATCTATTATATATTAAAAAAAGTACATTTATGAATTTATAACTCTGGATCAATAGAGCATATAAATGTTGTTATTAATTACATAGTAAATATCATGGAACTGACCTTTGGAGGTACTTCCCTATAAGAATGCCCTTCAAATTGAGTGGATCTTTAAAAGCCAGAAACGCACCCGCAGCCCAACCGGCTAAGTTCTATGGGCGATTGATCACTGATCCTAAAGGCTACAAACTAGGCATAGACCATTACGGTCATAAGGTAAATAATTACACACATAAATCGTCATCCAAGATGGATGCTTTGATCTTTGATCTGTCGATCGGATTATTCAACAAATCGGATTTGGCAAGTATTACGAGTTTATATAAACTAGAAGCGATTTAAATCTATTTTATTAATATATACTAAATAGGGTAATGTTTAATGTAAAATAAATTAATAAATTAACACTCCAATTTACACTTTCAAATTTCTTAGGTTTTGCTGTAATTTTGACAGAATACCAGTGTGAAACGGTATATATAAAATGACTCATAGATAGAGGAGATCATAGAAGACAAGTTATGCCATTTAAGCGGCGGAAAATTCAGCTACACAACCGACGCTCGCCGAGAGTGAGTTTAACCACGACTATAAACATAGACTATATTACGCATGGGAGTATGTGAATTATGAGAAACATCGAGATGTTGGTTCCTTACTCATCTTCTTATTTCGTATCTCGTTTATTACGTGGATTGTTCTGTAAGTTTAAAAGAGGGTAGTACTCGGCTGTATGCCCTAATTTATCATTATTAATAAATAATTATCATTTTGAGAGCTTCGTAGCTAATTAGTTTCAAAAGTCTGCTTCGTTAGCAAGAGATATCGAGTTCTAATCCCGGTCCGAACAATTATAATTTAATCTATATCTTATTTGGTCTTTGGAAGGGCTTAAAAGTAGCTGGATCAATGTCTTAACACTGTCGCATCCGTGGGAGAACCATGCTGAACCATATGCCGACGTACGATTTGGACCGAATCATCCGAAGTGTATCGCTGAGTGAGGGTTCCGGAAGCTTTTGAAATTATTCTGCTTAAGCGGCAACACTAACATAACCAAAACGCGGACTGTACTGCGGTTGGTGATGGGCCACCATGTTCTCTTACCATATAGAAAACGCACCTGCTCCATTGTTTTCTATAACTAAAAATCAATCAATAATTCGGTTATGTAAGTGTTTGACGCGGTTTGATAGGGTCAGCTCAAAAGAATGAGTACTTATTTGCATGAAAGAATATTGTTCAGAAAGCTGAGCTTTGTTCCCTGTAGGCTCTAATAGCAATAACGTCGCCTTTAACATATGAATTTACGTTACTTCGAAGCTTATGTCTCACTTTTAATACTTTTTTCAGTAATGATGTTTCTTAATCGTTTCTTACGAAATTAAAAAAAGGTAATAGCTAAATGTTTACCCGTGAAAGGGCCATACAGAAGCATACGCTGTCGCACTAATTGAGCAGGCTTTTCTGATGTAATACCACGCTTTCACAGAATACCACCGTGTATTTCACAGAGTACTTGAATTGTATTTTGCTGAGTGAGTGAGGATATCGAGGTAGATAAAAATCTTTGGTACACATTGGTCTTAGAAGTTTGTTCCTAATAGATGAAAAAAAATTATTATAGTTTTTCTTAAATTTTTAATAACGTAAATGGGAAGTAAATAAAAACACCTCCATTATGATTTTTATATGCTATGTAACAACAACTTTGTAAAAAATATTAATAATTTGAATATAACTTTGAGAATATTATAACTGTTGCATTGTTAATTGTGTTTTGTTAGAAAAAATTAGAAATTTAATATTTTAAAGCAATATTTGGTTTTTTTGCGGAGAAGACACTTCATTGCCGATAAAAAAGAAAAACATCCTAATTAATATCCATCCATATTTACAAAAATTCGAGTTTAGGATACTACGTCAATTTCATATATCACGTAAAAAGTACATTTACAGTTCCGTAAAAGCCTAGAAAATGAACGTTTTAGGTTTCCTGTGGTGAGCTCTTAATTGATATCAAGTAACAATATCTACTTTGACTTGGCAACGTAGCGAATGGGAAATAATAGTTTCTGTTTACTTACGACTGAATAAGAACTGACACAGCTGTATTTAATTCCAAACAGTAATAAAAAATAAAATATAAAAATAAATATACAATAACAACATACATAGTTCATATAAATACATGCTTTCTCTTTTATATAAAGTACTTCAATATAAAAACAAATAAAATTTGGATTATCATTATTTCAATTAAGTCAAAAAAGATTTCATAATATAATCTGTAAAATGTTCCCATAAAGTTTGAATTAAAACTTTTCTAATTAAGGTGCCCTTTCACGTGGCAAAGCCATGCTAAAGCATGTGACGCACTACTTGGCCCGGCTCGTTGCAAGTCACACCATGGTCTCACAATACCAGCGTGAAACTTTTTCTGTTTTACTGTTTAGTTGAGTGAGTGGAGATATCTTATAGCCGTGCAATTATCGTCAAGCGTCGTATAAAAGCCGGTAACATAACCAAAGCGCGGAATGTGCCGCAGTATTCCATGCGCGGCGGTGTTCTCTTACCTTACAAGAGACTTGCTCCATTGCTCCGCTTTCCATCCGCTATAAAAAAAATACAACAAAAAAATGATAAATAATTAGAATCTCATCACGAGCTTCCATGATAATTAGTGTTTAAAGGATATATTATATTTCTAGTGTTTATTAAAGTTTGTGTAAATAAAATAAGTTAGAGAAATTTTGTCACGCCCAAATTTTTTCATAAAAATTCCATTTCAAAATTATGACGTGAATTAACTGTACAAATTTACTGCCATCTCGTAAAACAACTCAAGAGCGATAAAATTAAGTAATTGCTCAAGATTTATTGCATCCGAGCGACGCCTGTAAGTTTTGTATATTTATTTATATTTAGGAAGTAAACCTAACTAGATAATTTTTTTGAATCGCACTCGCAGATTTCATCATATTATAGCAGAAAATAAAAACCTCCCACAAATGTAAAATCCTGAAAAACCTAAATTAATTTATAATTTATTCGGTCTCTGGAAAGGCTTGAGAGTGGCTGAGCGACTGTCTTATTACTGTCGCACCCGTGGGAGAACCATGCTGAAGCGAACACTAACGCAGTAATAGGGCCGGCTCGTCACAGAATACTCAGCGTGAAATGATACTTGAAACAGTGCTTCTATGAGTTTCGCAGAGTGAGTATGTCGGAGGCCCTTAAAAATATCGCCGCAATGCGTCGTTAAAAGCCGGTAACACAATCAATGCACGGACTGTGGCGCGGTTCTTGATGGCCGACGATATTCTCTTACAATATAGAAAACCCACCTGCTCCGTTGTCCGCTATACCAGAAAAACATTACAAGAACAATTTCTTGTAATGTTTTTCTGGTATAGCGGTCTTTTACACATGTCAGCTTAGGAGCCAATGCTCCTAAGCTGACATGTGTAATGGAGAATAACTTTTTGATACACATAAATCAACTAATATTTTGTTACACTTATGTTTACTAATTTCCAAGTTTACATGACATCTACGATTTATTGCAATAATTTCCCAAGTAGTCCAGCTGGATGTCCAGGGTTCCACGAAAAACTCGACGGCGCTTACGTCGGTTGTGACGAAAAATGGGGATCTAGAATTTTAAGGGGTGCATGAAAATTAATTTGGAGTTATGCTAACTTACATTATATTATAAATTATGCAGTGCAAGTTATGCAAACTTAACGATTATGAATTCACTGATAGGGTTATATTATGAAAATAAGTTTATATGTATTTAGGTCAATTTCATACAAACTTCTTAGAAAAAAGTTGTTTTTAGCTCTATTGTTAATGTAATTGAGAAAACCCTTGAACAGTTTTAGACGCCAATAACTAACAATTGAGATTATTCGTCCCCCGTCAACTTCCAATCGATCCCTATCATCTTTAATTAGAGAATTAGTTTTAAGTATATTAAAGTATGTATTAAATTAAATATCTAATCAGATTCAAATCGAATCAAATATATGATTTTTATGGTATAGCGGACAACGGACCAGGTCTCCTATATGGTAAGATAACACCGCCGCATGGACAACCGTGCATTCGTTGTGTTGACGGTTTTTTTATGCCGCTTAAGCGTTTTTTTAAAGTGTACTAAGAGCGAACCTATCCTTAAATGGCCGGCAACGCACCCGTAGCTTAGCATGGAGGATGGAGGATGGAGGATGGAGTTAAGATGGAGTTGTTCATGGTGGCAGTACCAGTTATCCTAGGCAAGTCTCCTGTTTGTTAGCCTCTCAATTAATATTTATAATTAATTCCTCCTCAATATTTATAATTTTGAAAATATTTCCAATCTTATTTATTCTAAATCTATTATAATAGTTGACTATGGTTAGCTTTGTTGTTTTACAGCGATTATATTTTAAAATAAATTTGACGTATATTTCATCGAATGAATGGTAGTTGAAAGTAAATTACTTGTAGCTTTGGACGTGCTACGCTGTAGCAAACCAGACATTTTTTTGGTAAAGCGGACAACGCAGGTGGGTCTCCCGTATGGTTAGCGAACAGCGCCACATGGATAGCCACGCCACACTTCGGGCATTTTTAAAGCCCTCCTATATCCTCACTCACTCAGCGATACACAGTAGAAGCACCGTTTTAAGCACAACTACCATTTCACGCTGAGTATTCTGTGAGCTCGTGGTATCACTTCGGATGAACCGGACCAATTAGTGAGTTGACATTGTTATATTATTCAATTTCAAGATGTATGCTTTCCGCTTTTTCAATTGCTAATTTTTTATTTTTTTTGCTGGCGATCCAACAATTTATTTTTATTATATATTGTCCTTTACGTGGGACGCTGAAATCTTTATCTTTCAATTTTTTGTTGTTGTAAATTTTATTGTATTATTTTTTATTGTATATGTAAGCTTGTAAGTCAAATATATTTCATAATTTTTATGATTAATATATTCAACAATGTCATTAATGATTAATGATTTTAAGTTTCGTAAGGAGATACGAGCATTAAATCAGACTGGCTAAGTTCAATAAAATGTCAACGAGATATTATTTCAAGTTAATTAAGGTTCATAAGAAACTTGTATCATTTTATATAAATTCTAATAAAATAAAATAATTAAATTCAAATAAAATTCATAGAATTTATAAAAAGATTACACAACTATCACGCATGAAAACAAAAAGAAATTGTAGAGAAGAAATGACTGATCATCGGTCAACAACTATTCTCAGATTCGATCCATCAAAAACCTATACAAATGGATTCAGAATACCTTTTAGTAATTTATAAAATATTACAGTTAAAATTGTTTATATATAAAAATATATAAAGTTTATTTATATGTATATATATAATTTATATGAAATAAAGTTTAGGATGTAGAAAAAACATTGATTTGTTTCTCCGAAAATAAAATAAGTAAATTTAAATTTATCGAGTACGAATCGAGTAGTACTAACGAAAGTAAAATTCTATCAAAACCATCTCCCGATTTAAACAAAACTAGATTTAGTATTTGATTTATCATACGTTTTTGTCATTCTTAATCGCCATTACGTTCCAGGATCACTCAGCAATCAAAATTTGACATTTCGTTTATAGGCAGTGACAGCGCTAAGCGCGTTCAAATTTTGAGAGCCTCTTAGCTTAATGATTTTAAAAATTTACCATGAAGTCCGGACAGTTAATTAAATTTATGATTTATTCGGTGTATGTTATAAAAAAATCAAAGGAATAAAAAGAATTACTAAGTAAATATTACGGGTTTTACATCTCCCTTTAGTTTTTGTATTATGCCTAAAACTACCCAACTTAGTTTTTTTATAGTATAGCTGACGATGGAGCAGGTGGGTCTCCTACATTGCTCCACAGTCCGCGCATTGGTTGTGTTGCCAGCTTTTTACGCAGCTTAAGCGGCACTCTTAAGTGCCTCCGATATCCTCACCCACTTTGCGGAACACAACAAATGCATCGTTTAACGCTGAGTGGAAGTATTTGTTGTTTTAAAAGTTGTGAAGATCCAAAAATTGTAAGCTATTTGACCTTATTTCAAATAAATATCTTTGATAATGGATGAATCTGAATACAAAGTTCTTTTCAAATCATATGTTAATAAATAAATTATAATATATAACTTCAAATCAAATCGTCTTTAGTGTTTTTAATATTATAATTTATTGTGTATAGCATAACGAAATAGCCTCGTCTCTTAAATCACATGAAAAACCGTACCACATTCCTTGTGGAACTGGATTTTTTACGCTAATTTTTTACGCCTAGGTATCCCGACCCACTCTGCGTAATATATTACAAGTACTATTTTACGCTGGTATTCTCTGAGGCCATGATAATCCATACAAGACGTTGAAATTAATAAGTCATATGCTTTAGCATATGACAACAATCGCTTTAGGGCAACCGCTGGATCTAGATCGCTCAAGATCGCAGCGAGTGGGCGTCTTTGGGGGGAGACCTATGTCCAGCAGTGGACTTGAATGGGCTGATGATGATGATGATGCTTTAGCATGGCATTATTACAGATAAATCATAACAGTTTATTATTTACAACGTCACAGACGAAACTAGTGAACTAAAAATGTTGAAATTTATGAGTGTGTACTATTATAACTGTCTTCGAATTGCTTCTTGTGTTTTTGGGGCCACGTTTTTATTTCGATGTTTCTCGCTACAATAAATATTCATCAAACAGTTGAATAGAATCGATTGATCTTAAAAGTTCTTTGTTCACTAGAGCGTTGCATATAGGGTAAACGGTGATATATGAGATACTAATAACATATATAGCCTTTTTCATTGCGAAAAATTTATATTTTTATGTTTTTGCGACATTTCTCGTTGATTTTCCTTTATAATATTGTGTGTATGTAGAACAATTTCAATTCGAACGAGTTATTATGAAAATTCTATGAAAATTCGTTATTTTTTCGTATTTCGTTGTCAGTATTAATTATTTTTCAGTTACTAGGTAAATTTTTGATTAATTTTCATTTTGGATTTTAATGCTATTTCACTTTTTTTATTAGTGTCAGTTTCTTTTCGACATTTAACGAAGAAGAGAGATGCTATAATTACGACTTTGATGCGATTTTATTTCAATTAGCTTTGAAATGTCGTTTCTAAAAAGGTTGTTAGATACTTATAATAATTTGTAGAACTATTTAAAATGCTCAAACAAATTTTATAAGTGATTTCAATGTTCATTATAATTTTAACTAACAGTCTTTTAAACAAATATCAAATACTTTTCGGTTATATTTCGGTGAATATTTGTAAATGATATATGAGTAGGTCTGGCAGATGTCGTTATAGCAAATAAATTATTTAAGTACTAATATCGCTGTTAAAAAAGAGAGATTTATGGTTAAAAAATTAAAATTTACAGTTCTATGTAGTCGTTCCTTCGAAAAGTATGTTAAATATTAAGCATTTTTTGGACTTACTTAGGGGATTGATGAATAAATTACATTACATGTTATAAAAATTGGTGAACTAGTTTCTGATAGATTGTTACAAACACACGAAAGTAAATTTAATATTTTATTTTGGCAATAAAGAAAAAATATAAAATAAAAATAAATATTTAAAATATCGCCAACTTACCGACACAATACAATATAGCGTAGTAGAAACTTTTTGCACAATTAAAATAAAACTTGACAACTGACAAAATGTTTCTTCCGTGCGATTTGGACACGACCGCTCTAGGCTGAAACAACTCGCTACTACCACTCGTGGCTTACATTGTATTTTGAGATGTTCTGGCTAATATTTGCTACTTTTATGTCTCCTGTATGTTGTAATATGTTAGCTCTCTCCCTCGCCGCTGCCTATGAAGATCGTGGTCAACATCAGGGTTGTAAATCTTTCCTGCTGACTCTCTTAGGAAATATATTGGTAGCATGTTGCCTTCTGTCTCAGACATTTAAGTAGTTATTTGGACTCCAAGGTCGCTGTAGTTTCATCGGTCGGCTTCGCATTCGGTGGTGTGGTTATACCGCCTTTGCTTGATCGATATTTTTTATGGTATAGCTGACAACGGAGCAGGTGGGTAGCCCATATGGTAAGAAAACACCGCCCCTTCAGAGCTATTTTTAAGGGCCTCCTTTATCCGACTCAGCGTTTTTTTTTGAAATAGCTATGTTCTGCCCTTTACAGTTTAACACTATCTTTGGAGCGCCGTGAATTTGATTTATAGCCGCGACTAGCGAATGGGCGTCTCATGCAAGACACGAACCTCGGCTTGGGACGTCGCAGCGTCATGGGCTGCCTGAGCAGCTATTCAAAAGTTCACCGGATTGAGTCTGGCGACATAGTTAGGCCCTCGGCTCCGTTTCCGACAGCGGCAGTTGTAAGCGCGGTCCTTACACAGAACCCTACTACCTGAGCTTATCTTAATTGTCTCTCAGAGGCTATCAGCTTATTATTTGCTATTGTGGTTTGATCGTCTGGTTCGTACTCACTCAGCGAAACCTGGTGAGTACCGTTTTAAATTGACGCTGAGTATTTTGACGAGTTGGTTCAATTAGTGCGTCATCATATTCTTTAGCATGGCTCTCCCACGGGAAATGTAGTTTATCATACTGTTGTAATATAGCTATAGTTTCTTCAATAAAAGCATTTTCTTTTCTTTATTGTATAGGGGGCAACGGAGCAGGCGCATCTCTTCTATGGTAAGAGACAACCATTCCTCAATCCATGCTTTTTGTTACCATCTTTTTATGCCGTTCAAACTCTAAAATTTCAAAGGCCATATGCTCACTCACTCAGCGTAACACAGTACAAGTAAGTTTCACGCTGGTGTTCTGTAAGCCCTTGATATCAAATCATACGAGCCGGCCCAGTTAGTGCGTCAGAATGGCTCTCTCACGCGTACGACAGTGTTAAAACACCCACGCAGCCAGTCTTAAGTAGTTCCATAGACCGAATAAATTATACAATTTCATTCTTACCCGTTTGCACTTCGCGATAGGCTTTTAAGGTCACTTTCAACAAAGGCTCTTATTTAATAGTCTATGTATTTTCTTAAATTTTATTGTTGTATTGCCCTATACTATAGATTAAGATTCGCCTACGTTCGTTTTGACAATGTCAAACAAATGGCGTATTTTTAGATATATTATTAATAAAAAATATTAGTAATCCCAATGAAGATAGCGAAATTTTATTAATAATGTTATCTTATGCTGCTTGCCCGATAAGAAGTTTAACAATACAATGTACTTTATTATGAAATTTTATTGTATCACTAATATTTAATATTTACACGAGTCTTAAATATAAAAGAAAAAAAGCATCAATCTCTATTTTTAATATTTCATTTTATTTAAGATAAACATACAAGGAAGGCATTACATAAGAAATTCACTTTGTGACATAATACTCAAAGAGGATTTTCTGCACACCGAACACAATCCTTTTTCATCAAACATGCCAATAATACAAAAGAACAATAAAACCCGTGTGAGAGCCATGCTGAAGCTTATACTGACGCACTAATTGAGTCAGTTCATCCGAAGTAATACTACAGGATCACAGAATACTCAGCATAAAATAGTATCTGTACTTGAAACGGTACTTCTACTGTTTTCCTGAGTGAGAGAGGATATCGGAGGACCTTAAAAGGTGGTTGTTCATAAACACGATGGTCTTTTTAAGGGTATAGCGGCCAACGGAGCAAGTGGGTCTCCTATATGGTAAGAAACCGCCGGCCGACATGGGCAACCCCTCTACAGTCCGCGTATTGGTTGTGTTGCGGGATTTTTACGCGACTTAAGCGGCATTTTTAAAGACGTCTCACTCACTCACTCAACGAAACACAGTACAAGAGTAAAAACAAATACCTTTTCATGCTAAGTATTCTGTGAGCCCGTGGTGTCAATATGGACGACCCGACCCTATTGGGTCGTCCCTATTGGGTCCGGACTGAGATTCGTACCCAAAACCTCTCGCTTCATGATCAGCTACGAGGTTCTTTAACGAGTCTCTTACCATAAAGGAGATCAATCTACTCTGTTGTCGGTATATATGAAAATATGAAATAAAAATACATGAAATAAAAAACAGGAAGATTTTAGTGAGAATTTTGACCCGAAAAGGTGCTTGACTCATGAAGAAATGTTTATGTCAGACTATGTTTCTTTTGTGTGGGGAGACAGTGGTGTTTCATTTCATACATGTTCTATTTTTCCTTATAGAATATAATATCTATCAATATGAATAATGAGGGTTTATCGAATGACGTATTTCTATAGAATAAATCTATGTATATAATATAATAAATAAATTATAATATATAAAGAATCAATGCTTTTTTGTAAATTTTTAAATCAAGAACTTTCTCACCTATCCAAACAAAATATTTACGCTTTGTTTGGACTATTAAGAATCTGGCGTATGTGATGTTAGCACAAAATCCGTTGAACGGTTTTTCATTTCTCATATTTTTTATAATAAATGGCCGATTTTGTTAAAGTAAAAGTTGGTGTTAAATTGAAACTTTATAGGTAGCGAAGTGCCTACCGGTTCACGAGTGTATTATAAAAGAAAATCGTGTTAATCACAATGTTTATTACTCAAGAATGGCTGAATTGATTTTGTGGTTAGCTTAGAACCGGAAGGACTTTTTATCCGACTACAAAAATGGACTCACCTGTGGGAGAGCCATGCTGAAGCATTTGCGGACGCGCTAATTATTCCGGCTCGCCCGAAGTGATACCACGTGCTCACAGACTACTCAACGTGAAACGGTACTTGTACTGTGCATCGCAGAGTGAGTGAGTGAGGAAATCGGAGGCACTTAAAAAGTGGCGTAAAAAGCTGGCAACACAACCAATGCGCGGACTATGGCGTGTGGTGTGTATGTTGTCCATGTGCGTCGGTGTTCTCTTAGCATATAGAGACCCACCTGCACCGTTGTCCGCTATACCTACTAAAAAACATGTTTCTAATGTTTTTTTTCTTCTCCTGTTTAGAGGGCAAATAAATTCATCATGACATCTGCCAGATCCACTAGCTTACTCTAGATTTATAATTCATTATTACAGACTTATTCAAATTATTAGAATGTTTTCAAAATGTTCAATTTCTTTAAAGGTTCTTCAAAAAGGTAACTCAAATGAATACTGAATTAAAGTTATTTCAACAGTATTTTGTTTCGTATTTGCAACAACAAATTGATGTAAGCGAGAAAAAACATTTTAAACATAGTTTTAAGTGAAGTATAAAGAGTATGGATCTATATAATATTTCTTCTATGATAGAATCCTAATAAAACAGATAGGTAATTTTGGGAGAATAAGAGAAGTGGGTGCATTTTTTAAATCGACTGTAGGAAGTGTGAAAAAGATTGTACTGTATTTTCAATTCGACGAAATAATTACGCCTGATGATAAAACTTTAGCAAAATTACCATCTTTCGTTTTGATTAAACGTTTATTAATATTTTGCTTAAATTATTTATAAAACATAGACATTTATATCGAGATTAGAAAACTTAATCATTATTTAAAATATCTCAAGAATAATTTTAAAACAATTTTATAAATAATACTAAATAAGTTTCTGTTCAAACTACCAAACCACTCGTACGAGTTGACACTTTTTCATTACAGTCAAGAAAGATAATCAAGCAGGATTCAAACCTAAACTCTCCTCAGTTGACTACTCAGGCATCATTCATTCCAACAACATTTAATTACATGAAATGGGATTTTTTTAAACATGACGCCAAAAAAAACAAATTTTCAAACATTTTACATTTGAGCTTCGTTAAAAGCAATTAACAAATTTGGATACAAATCAGTACATAAACAATACAAAAGCAGAGACAAACTGACATACGACAAAAAAAAATTGTGGTTGTACTTTAACTAATAATGTTTTAATCTAAATTAATTGAACTTCGATCCCAATATTGCTTATCTATCTATGATTAAATGCATTGATGATACAATTTAATATATGTTTATTCACATAGAATCAAATACACGACCTTCTGAGTTATATTAGAAATCCATCTGACAATATATATTCAACTTTAGTAACTAATACTTTACATATGAAATTGGCGTTTTGATGTTGGCCACTTTGATCACAAATATCTCTTTAGTTAGGAATTCCAATTTCAAATTAATACATCTCTTTACTCGTGTATTTAGAAAACCGTAATTAATTTTATTTTCCTTTCTCTCGTTTTTTCTCTAAATCGGTCAGTTTAAATGGAAAATATGAAATATTTCGTTATTTACGAATACTAATATCATCGTAGTACGTATTGTTCCCGTGAGAGAGCCATGCTGAAGCATATGCTGATGCACTAATTGGGCCGGCTCGTCCGAAGTGATACCACTGTCTCACATAATATATTTAATAAATAGCTTTTATTAATAATAGAAGCGGATCCATCGCACACCGGGTCACAATCACTACAGGCGAAGTGTGTGCGATAAAACCATTTTAATACACTTGAAGCAAATTGCGAATGTGAAAAAGCGTGAAAGGTACACAATAAAAGGAACAAAACGCCAATTTCATATGTCAAAGCGTAATATTATAAAGATTTTATTTGGTGGAACATACTAATCTTAAAAAGTTAAAACTGCTTTGAATTGAAAAATACAAAAAAATAATTTCAGAGAGAAAAATAAATAATAACTGTAAATATAAAATAAATACGCAGACATGCCGGAAACACACCCACGCAATTATCGGTGCAGGTATTAAGGGCGGCAGACCGCTCATCTCCTTAGTTTTAGTGAAAGCCTTCGCCATTTATTTATTATAAAAATATTTTTTACACGATATGCAATGAAAAAGTTGACATTTAGATAGCCTTAAAAGTAATAAAAAATATAGTAGAACTATATAAGATTACTCGTCAAATATTGATCCACATATCTGCACAATCCGCGTTTTGGTTGTCTTGGTGGCTTTATACACCTTTCGAGCGGTATAATTTCAAGGGCCATCCAATGTCCTCACTCACTCAGCGAGACTAGTACAAATAAAAAAATATTTAAAAATAAATATTTTGATAACTTAATTGAAAACTTATATTTATGAGGTAGTTAAAAACCAACAATGGTAATATAACAAAAAAAAAAATTCTTGGTTATATAATTTAATCAAAATACAAGAAATAAATTTATTAAATATCTGTAACATTTTCTTAAATGTTGTGGTGAATTCCCTTGAGTTTATTCCAGAATTTTCCTTAAGGAAAAGTGTTCTCTTTAAATTGATAATCAAATTTCAATTGAGAAACCTCCATTTGTAAAAATAAACAAGATGGAACATTCTTCTTTAAATTTTGATTTATAATTATTATATAATCGTGAGAATAAAGTTTCACTGATATACAAATTACTTTTACCAAATATGATACATTCAGTCCAATATTTGTACACCAAAATCACCTAGCAAGACAAAAAAATGCCATAAACCTTGAAACCAATCTTGAAGTCATTGACGTAAAAGATATTTTACAAAATGTCTACTAATAGTAATTTGTTTTTGTAAATTTTCTAATTTTGTATTTTTTTATATATTGTATTGAATGTATTATATGTACGTATAGTATAGCGGACAACGGAGCAGGTTTGTCTCCTCTCCCAGGTTTGACCAGGTTTGTCTCGTTTGTCTCCCATGGACAACCGCGCCACAATCCGCGCATTGGATGTGTTGTGGGCTTTTAAGGGCCTCAGATATCCTCACTCAGTCAGCGAAATACAGTAGAAGCAACGTTTGTAACTTGCGAATTCTGTCACTTCGGACGAGCCAGCCTACTTAGTGCGTCACTATGGCACACTCTTAAAACTTAATTGTCAAACAAAACATGTTTGTTTTATTTCCGTTCCTTTGTGCTTCAGGAATTCCCTGTACTTCTTTATTCGTCTGAGATCATAAATTATCTTTAAGGAAAATATAGTTCCAAATATTCGAAAATGTATGTTTCATACGACTACATACCAGTGGGAGAGTCATGCCGAAGCTTATGCTAACGCTCTACTTGGACCGGCTCATCCGAAGTGATACGGGCTTGAAGAATACTTAGCGTGAAACTGTACTTCTACTGCGATTCGCTGAGTGAGTGAGTATTTCGGAGGCCTTTGAAGTAATTCCGCTTAAGCGGCGTTAAAAAAACCGGCATCATAGCATGCGAGAACTGTGGCGCGGTTGTTCATGGGCGGCGGTGTTCTCTTACCATATAGGAGACCCGTCTGCTCCGTTGTCCGCAATACGATAAAAACATACATCAATTATGGTCTAATTTCGAACAATGGTTGACGGATACAACTTACATATATTCATGAAGCTGTTCTCCCCTTTTAGCTTTTTCTTTTATTGTATTTTTGTATGTATGGGAACGCTGGGTGTGTTCAGCCAATTTAGGTGGTGCATACAACCGAGTGCTTCTGTGACTTTTTAGTAATGTTTTATCTGATCTATTAAGTTTTCTAACATATTTTTTTATCAGACTTTAAGAGAATTTAATATCAAATATATAACTTAGTGGAACATCAAAGGTTAATATTTTCATAAAAGATAAAGTTAGCAAAAGAGATAATTTCTAATATATATTTAATATTTATAAGGCGGGCATATCACAAGAATTGAAATGGAAAAGTGACGTAAATAATCACGCCGACTCCTTCACAGAGCCTCCTCTCCTCCTTTCCCTAGCCTTTACAGAGTCGCCGGTGCTATTCCGGGCCTATATAAATTAGGCTTATGAAATAAAATATGAGGCTTGTGAAAACTACTTTGAGTTCCAGAGCTACAGAACAAGAGACATGAACGCTTCTTAATTTAAGACAAGAAGTCTGTCAGTGTGTGAACGTCGTGTGAGCAATACATGCTATCAACGCAATTTTCAATATAATTTTTTTTAATAATTTTCTTTAATATATTAAGTGTTTATTAATCTTTTCATAATATTAAACAATTTGTTAAAACCTTAGTTAAAAGTTTTAATTATTAAGTGTTATTTTAAAATGGTCAGCAAAATGTACAGTGTAAATAAAGATACTAGAAATGGAAGTAAACACAACCAAATACTAATGTCTATAGTCGGTAAGTGAAAAATACCTTTAATGCTTTTATATTATGTTCTCATTCCACGATGTTTGTTTCCGAACTCATTCGAAACGATTTGATAGATTTTACGTGATTTTGTATGAAAATATGAAGGCAAATGCGCAGGAGGGTCTCCTATTATGATAAGCACTCCAACGCCCATAGATATCCCGCCCTTGCTTGCGTTGCCAGTATTTCAGGAATAGGTTTTAGAGAATAACGCCGCCCATATGCACCTGCTCCACAATCCGTGCATTGGTTGTGATTTCGGCTTTTTACGCCGCTTAAGTGGTTTTGAAGAGCCTCCGATATCCTCAATCAGTGAAACAGTAGAAGTACCGTTGCGTAACAGTATTCTGTGAGCTGGTGCTATCAATTCGGATGAGCCGGCCCAACTAGTGCGTTAGCATATGCTTCAGCATGGCTCATCCGAGGGTGAAAACTAGTTTTGCGTTAATATTAGTGTGATTACGATGAAACAAATGACATGTTGCCAAATTTCTACGTAATATTATGCAAACACGTGCATTTCTAAATAGGGACATATGTGTTTAAAATTAGTTCTCTTGTTGGGACTGATGAGTTTAGAAAATTCCATCATAAATTGTTAATCATGCCAAGTATCGGCAGCACGTGACGTAATTTAATCATACGAATATAAAATATATACTATATTTATAAATAGATAAATTAATTTGCTTTCGTTATGTTGCCGAAAATAAGTGTTTATTTATTATTTTTCGTGCGAGTGCTATGCTAAAGCACAAATTAGGCCGACTTGTTTGAAATGATACCATGAGCTTACAGAGTACCAGAGTGAAATAATATACTGTGATTATCTGATTTAGTCGGAATACTGAAGGTATATTATATCACTTCAGTGGCACGAAAAGCTGTCAATAGAACCAAATGGTGGATTGTAAAATGGTTGGACAAGGGTAGCGGTGATCTCTTACCATCAAAAACACAATTGCTTGGTTTTCCACAAAATAATAATAAAAGTCTTCTTGTCTGTTTTTTTTTACTTAAAAACTAAAATTATGATATTTTTCAGTATGTATGCCAATTCTGGCGTATGGTACAGCAATGGGTTGGATTTCACCACACAAAGCGCTGCTCATGGGTGAATCCTCACCATCAAAGAAGCCACTGACTGAGGAGGAGGTGTCATGGATGGCATCCATCATGTTCATATTTGCGCCCATAGCTGTTTTCGTGTTCGGCGTAGCTGCTGATAGATTTGGAAGGAAAAATGCCTTGCTTTGCGCATCTTTACCGATCTCTGTGAGTTTAAAATGTTACTCTTGTACGTGTGATATAACATATCTAAGTGCCACTGAGCCTATGGATCAAAAAAAGAATCTTACTAGATTAATAAAATTGTATTTTAAGTGTTCTTCATTTTCTTGCACACTTTGACTTAACATGAATAGAATTTTCACCAATTGTAACCATAGCAACTAAAACAATAAGTAATAAATGACCTCCTACTTAGAAATTATATAAAAGATTTTTTGCTTTTATCAATTTGGATAATTACTTACACACAAAGACTTATTATTTACTACCTCTTTATAATAAAAAGTAATATCTCCTTTAACACATAAAATTAGACAAAATGGCTTAAATATTCTGTCACTCTTTTGCATATATATATTTGTTGTTGCAAAAATGAGAGAAAACATTTTAAAATAGATCTGCGTTTAATTGTTTACAAATAATTTAGGAGTATAAAATGATTAGCCAAGTATCGAATATTAGTAAAAGAAATACAATTTCACAGATTGGCTGGGCTGTGAAACTGATAAGTGCGCACCCTATAGCTTTGATTGCTGCGCGTGCCCTGATTGGCTTCGGCTCCGGTGGTGGATTCGTCGTCTGTCCGCTGTATGTGAAGGAAATCAGCGAAGACAGTATCCGAGGCATGACTGGAACCTTTATTATATTTTCACAGGTAAAAGAAAACACTTCTTTCACGTAAGATTTGATTGTAGGCTTTATAAGTGGTGGAGCAGTGGTTGTATCCGGTTTAATTCGCTAAATTTATGTCAAACTCAAATTAGGATCTTTGTTATTTGGAAGGGCTTGACAGTGGATGGGTAAATAACTTAACAATGTCTTCCGTGTGGAAGTCAAGCTGGTATAGGATAACTAATTGTGTGGGAGTGACAGTATCACAAAACGTGGGATCTGTGGGAGAGCCATCCTGAAGTATGCTAACGCAGTAATTTGGCCGGCTCGTCCGAAGTATACCACGGGCTCAAAGAATACTCAGCGTTAAATGGTAGCTGTACTTAAAACGGTTCTTCTTTTCTGTTCCCTGAGTGAGTGAAGATAACAGAGGCTCTTAAAAATCCCGCTTAAGTGGCGTAAAAAGCGACCAACCAATGCGGGCCTATGACGCGGTTTTCCATGAGCATTCTCTTACCATATAGGAGACATACCTGCTCCATTGTCCACCCTACAATAAAAAATAATAATTAAATATATCAATGCTCCTTAAGTGAAGGGTTTAAATGTTGTTTCTTTTGGTTTTAGATAGCGACATTATTTCATTTCTTTAAATTAAATTTACTAATTATTGAATACAATATTATTATATTTATGCAAAAATATAAATATATTATGACATATATCAAGAATACATCGAAATTGGGCCTGGGTAGGTAAGCGTATCAAAAATTCAAAGTTCGGTCAGTTATTTCAGCGGCGGTCATTCAACTCCAGTAAAATGGTTTCCAAGTGACAAACGACCATTTCACACAACACTGAGTATCTAATGTGACAAAAGCTTTGCGTCAGGTATCTTATTTTCCATGTGATTAAACGTGCTAACTATCGCATAGGAATATTATTTTTTTATATAGTTTAGCGGACAACGGACTGATGGGTCTCCTGTTTGGTAAGAGAAAACCGCCGCCCATTACCAACCGCACCACTAACCGCGCATTAGTTGCCGGCGTAAAAACGCCACTTAAGCGGCATTTTTAGAGCCTCCGATATTCTCTCCGAGTCAGCGAAACACAGTAGAAGCACTATTTCAAGTACAACTACCACTTCACGCTAAGTATTCTGTGAGCCCGTGGTATGCGTTAGCATGTGTTTCAGCATGGCTCTTGCATGGGTCCCACGGTTGATATATATATATATATATATAAATATATATATGCAATACTGTTTAAAAAAACTACATACTTTTAAAATGTTCTTGTATGTGTTTTAACAAAACCTTATCCTGCTTTTCCACTTTTTTAAATTATTTATTTTAATGTTTTTTATTGTTGATCCATACTTTTTGTTTTATTATCTTTGTTTTTGTTTGTGTATGAAGGGCGAAAATCACCGCTTAACCACGTGTGGTAGGGACTACATACGCAACCCTTTTTAACTTACCACTGTAATTTTTGTATTTCTTATTTTTTTTATTGTTGTTTTTTTGTTCTATTCTAAATGGTCATTATTTTGACACGAATCACATTATAAATATAATTTTAGTTGAGTGATAGAGAGTGATTAAAAGAATTAGATTTTAAATTAGATTCTTTTATAGTCTTTAAATTAGGTTACAAAGATTATGTTTGTATAGCAGACATGGAAGGCAGGGCATCCGCCTCCTATGAACAACCGCGCCACGTTAAATGTGCTGCCGGCTTTATACCGCTCAAGTGGTATACGTGAATTTCCAGCATCGCTCATTCGATGAAAGACAGTACAAATATTTGACGCTGGTATTCTTTACGTGTTATTAGTTGGGATGGCTGGATTCATTTTGCCCTTATCTCTTTTTACAGACAGTTGGAAACCTCCTAGTCTTTATTCTCGGCGACCTTTTGCCATTCAATGCTGTACTGTGGATCCTATTGGCGATACCGTTGATACATTTCTGCATATTACTGAAACTGCCAGAAACGCCTTCGTATTTGGTGAAGTGCGCGAGAAACGAAGTGAGTGTTTATTATTAATTTATAGAAGAACTATGTCTATAAATACCACTACTTAATAAAAAACTGACATAGTTTATTTTTATTGCATCAAATATTATTTGTTTACGGACATATACAAGCACCGTATGTCTCAATATACGCTGAAGGATCCGTATGATCCAACAGTAGCCAACATAAAGGTTTGGCCTTCCGCGAGGAAAAAGACAAAATGGTATGATTCTGTATCTATATACAGAATCATACCATTTTGTAGGGATTGTAGCAAAAACTGCCTTAGCCGGAAGCGATGGCGAGGAGCTATCTTCGATATCGTCCGCCCTAGGATAAGCGGTCTTTCGCCCATGGACACCTTTTGCCATGGACATAGCCTTTACTGGCTGTTGGTAGCCTTTGAAGGTTCACAACTCGTATTGATTTCTAGTGTCTCTGCAGGCAACTGATTCCAATATGATTACGTGTAAAATTGTATTACCTCGGATAATATATATCTTTTGAAACCATCATGTTAGAGGGATTTTTAAAATTAACCATATTTCCTTACATTTATGATATATGTTTTTTGTGACTATTTCTTTGAAAATTCGGTTATAGTGAATGAATTAAATATTCTCTAACTAAAATATATTAAGTGATGTATTATTTATTATGTATGTTCACAGGAAGCGGCTAACGTACTAGGTTGGCTGCGCTCATTTCCACCCGCGGATAAAACTATAAGCGACGAAGTGGACCGGCTGGTCATCGAACAAACTACGTCTGAGCTCAAATTCTCACCTAAACTACTGTGTAAGTATAGCCCAAATACATTTGGAAGCAATTTGTAAAACGACCCTAAAAAGATATATTGGGAGACATTGACAAGATAAATTGCAGCTCTTTTCTCTTACTTTCACAAAATGCGCGTCAAATGCTAAATGAAGTAGTTCAGAAATTGGAAGAAAAATGCTAAGGTCAACGAAGATCATTCGGGTTAATTCATTCATTAACATCTGTTTGATTTACTTGATATATTTTTTGGGGTTAGTTCATGGATTTTATATGGCACCGAGGACATCGGAACAGGTGGGTCTCCTATATGGTAAGAGAACACTGCCACCCATGGATAATCCTGTCCCAGTCCGCGCTTTCGTTATGTTGCCGACTTTAAACACCGTTTAAGTTGCATAATTTATTCTTAGGCCTTTTAAAGTTCAAATTGATTTTTGATGATTTGAATTGATTTTGAGTATTTCAAAGTGTTGTTTTGATGTCTAAGAACCATACTCTTATTTCGAGAAATGTTCTATAGTAAGAATGAGCGAAATCAGTTCAGCTATTCTCGAGATTTCCGCTTTGTCACACATTTAGCGACAAATTTTTTTATTATAGATAAATTAGACTATATCTTTCGTCTGTGTTCATATAAATTCTTTATAATTATTTTAAATCAAATCAATATTTCCAACCGAATTCTGCAGCGCCTTCGCGAATTCAAATTTAGCTTTTGAAAGGTTCCGAAGGTTAAAAATAATTCCGTAAACAAACAAACAGTTTTATTATACCAATTGGACGATCTTTGACACAGAAAATTGTCCTTGATATCAAAGCTCATCATTTTCAATTTGCCCGCATATTAATTCAATGCTTGTGTTGTGTCAAATGTCAAGTCTACAATTGCGTTGTTGAACTGTTACAACGCTTTTTTCTATATCTATACTCTATTGCCGGGGGTGATCATAATTTTGGTGGCTATGCAACCAAATTTTAAAATATATAACTTATTATATATGAGATAACAGGGCAGGCGGTTCGCAGCCGACAATGGACAACTGCCAAACAACTGCGCCAAAGTTATCGTTTTGGCTGTGGTTGACTTTTTACGCCGGTTAAGTGGCTTTCTGGACCTCCGGTATTCTCACCCACTCAGTACACTCATTACAGTACAAGTAATGTTTTACTAGTATTCTGTGAGTCCATGTTATTACTCCTTATAAGCCAGTCCAATTAGTGGAAAAGCAAATGCTTAAGGATGCCTTAGTAAGTTGAACTGGCAATGGGCTGGCCATATTGCTCGACGAACCGACAACCGATGGGTAAGAAAGGTTCTCGAGTGGCTACCGCGTACCGGAAAACGCAGAGTGGGACGTCTCGCCACGCGATGGAAAGACGATCTCACGAAGTTCGCGGGCAACCGCTGGACCCAGAACGCCCACGATGGTAACAGGTGGGCGTCTTTGGGGGAGCAGTCCAGCAGTGGACTTGATAGGCTGATGATGAAGCATGCCTTTCACAACGATAAGACAATCCTTAGCCACTCTTTCGATCACTGTGAAACACTTTCAAAGACCCGATATGAAATTATAAATCCATTAAGAGCTCGAATTTAATTTCGAACTCGATACTTAATTCAAATATGAGTCTCTTATTGTCTATTTAATACGTTATATATTGTTGTAATAAATTTAATATCATTAATTGATAGAGTTAAATAACAATAGATTAATAATTCAAACCTTCTATATGTCTCCATTTTTATAACAGATCGCGAAAATGAACATTCTTTGAATTCCTTCGTAAGCCTTAATAAATTTGACCGGTCTAAGTTGATTGCGAAGTTACTGTTTATAAATATTCTGAATATTCTTCCAGTTGCTGATAAAACGGCCCTGAAAGCGTTCTGGGTTGCTCTTATAGTAAATCTGACTCGAGAATTCTGCGGCTGTATTGCGGTTTTGGTCTACGCAAGCCATATTTTCGCTGAAGCAGGCAAGGATCCAAATTCCAGTATTTCTCTATCGCCAAACAAGCAGTCGATTTTGTTGGCTTCAGTACAGATTATTGGTTCATTTTTGGCCTGTCAACTGGTAGATCGAGCGGGGAGAAAGGTACGTTATTAAATTATTGCAGTGATTAATTTTCTTTATAGAATTGCGGACATAGAAGGCGGGTAAAAGAACACCATCGCCTATGAACGCGCAGTCCGCGCATTGATTGTGTTGCCGGCTTTTTGCGCCATTTAAGCGGCATTTTTATGGGCCTCACTCACTCAGTGAAACTCAGTACAACTATTAATACACGCTGAGTATTCTGTGAGCCCGTTGTATCACTTTGGATGAGCCAAACTAATTAGTGCGTGCGCGAAAATTCTAAAACAATGCTAATACCATTTTATCATTCAGTAGGTAATTCAATAAAAGTTTACAATAAATACATAAATATTATACCTTAGAGTATAATAGATTGTGAAGTAATTTAAGGCGAGAGATTTGTACATTTTGAAGTGAAGAATAATAAGGTTGAATCGTATTAATAGCTGTCAGGACCGTATGGTCATACAGCAAGTAGGCATTCCAAAAAAAGTTATTTAAGGAAATTAAAAAATAAAGAAGTATTGAATTTGTGTTTCAGCCATTATTAGCCGTAACAAGCGTGGTGGCTGGCTTTAGTATGTGCCTCCTAGGAGTCTGGTTCTACCTACAAAGCATCAATGTGCCGTTACCTGGCTGGCTTCCCATCGCTGCTCTATGCTTTTGCATTTTCGCTGATGCATCTGGACTGCAGCCTCTGCCATTCGTAATAATGACAGAGATGTTTAGCTTTCAGGTAAGTGTTAGTTTTTTATTCAAATTCCAATAGTACAAGGTAATGGGTTCAATATTATATGATTATATAGCAGACAGTGGAGCAGACCGGTCTCTTTTAATGGTAAGAGATAACCATGCTTCGAAGACACCCGAGCCACATCCCGTGATTTGGTAGTGTTGCCAGCTTTTTATGCCGCTTAAGCGGTATAACATAACGGGCTTCTAGTATCCTCAACCACTCAGCGAAATACAGTACTGAATACTGCTATTCTGTTTTAATTTTTATATTTTCGTATCAAAAATGTGATTTTTTTTATTTACAATCAGCGTGGTATTTTAATACATAAAAAGTCACAACAGCTGAATATATATAGAATTGTCAAAATGAAGTTACTTGTAAAACTTTTAGTAATTAAGTATTTGGTGCTACAACTGTCCCCTAGGCCCTAGGAGACATGGCTCTAGAGCACCCGCCTCGACCTGGCAACCTCCTTCCCTTCCTCCTAGCTTCGAAGATGTCTCTATTTCACTAAATATAACGTTTTCATACGTGTTTTTGTACTTAATTAAATTCCTAAGTCAATTAAAACTTCTTCAATAATTTCAAATAAGCGAAGCTTGATGGTGATTCAATTTTCAAATGTTTTAGAATTGATCTACATAATTTGGCTTTAATAAAGGTGATCAGTAAAGTTCAGATACTATATTTGTATAGTTAAGTTGAGTCTGCGAGCCACGAAGCGAGATATCGGGTTGGAATCCCGGTCCAACAAAATAATTATAGTTTATATTATACGGTCTTTGGAAGGGATTGACAGTAGCCGAGCAAGTTTTTTAACACTCACTACACGTAGGAGTGCCATTGTGACGCACAAATTGTCACACAGAATACTCAGCGTGAAACAATACTTGTACTGTGTTTTGTTAAGGACTAAAGATATCGGAACTCATAAAAATATACTGCTTAAGCGGCGTTAAAAGCCGGTTACAACCAGCGTAGTTTGTGGCGGGGTGTCCACAGGCGGCGATGTTTTTTCCCACATGGAAGGCATCTGCTCTGTCGTCTGCTATAGCATTAATAAAAGCTCGTAATAGAATATCCTTATTCACAGCTCCGAGGCACAGTGGCAACGTTGATAATGGCGATATCACTCGGCACAGACTTCGCTCTACTGAAAATCTTCCAACCTCTCAACAATTGCATAGGATATCATTCCACTTTCTGGGTGTTTAGTTTTGTATGCCTCGCGAATGTGTTTTATTTAATTTTCTGCGTCCCGGAGACGAAAATGAGAAATTTAGAAGATATATATAAGGAATTAGAAGGCAGAAGTCGAAAGAAAAAGGACAATGACTCTGAACATGTATAGATTTTGTAATTATATCCCGCCAAAAAAATAAAAGATGGAGGAAATGGACGCCATTTTGTCATTCGTATTGTGATATTGTCATTTTACTTTATTTTAGCGGGTCCACGGGTAAAATTTGAACTTAGGGTGTCCATGGGCGCTGGAATGCTTATAAGTTTTCCTTGAGTATTTCAAAAAAGAAGCATTATACGATTTTTAAATAAGGTTTATCTGTTGAATAATGATTTTATTGTTTATAGAACTCTATTCAACTTAGTAATGTTTTCGTATCAGTGAGAATAATATAAAGAATAGATTCGAAGATAAGAATATATATTAGTGAAACCAGATGCCTAGCGCGTCGATTGGACACAACTTGCATAAATTGAATATCTTAGCAGAATCTGTAGTTAATTAATTTTACGTTTTATAATTCCATTTAAGTATGTTTTGAATTTATATAAAATACTAATTGCTGATATAAGTATCGTTCAATGATTAAATATTTTATAATTTCATGTTTATAAATTAGTACTATTTACTAAGTGAGATTTATGTAAATATCGTTTAAAATAAATAAAACACATCAATTTTAAGAGATTTACTTAACAATAAATAACTTTACTAGTATACAAAAGCATTTTTTTCGCCTTTTCCTTTTTATATAAATTGCCAGTTTACAAAAATAAAATGGCGCCAATTCTGTATTCAACGGTGTTGCATTTTCATTTCTAAATTAAAGAGTAAAGAAGTCTAATTACACAACAGAATTGTTACCACATCCTTAAATAAAGACTAGTAAACTGCTTATAGACATAGAAAATGTTGCATTTTTTAACAATTTTGAGACCACTTTTAAGAGTGTCAGAAGGCTCGACATCTATTCAGTCCAGCTATCTTTCTATTGTTTGTTTAAATATTTTAAGCTGCTAATTTATATATTTTTATAAAAATATATAAATTAGCAGCATTTTTATTATTAGCATTTTTATTTTTATAAAAATATATAAATTTATCAGAAAATAAAAACATAAAGCAAGGTGTATTCCATATTATATCGTCTGATATCTGAAGTTTCGTAAAACACACCATCTTCTATGTCTACGAGTAAAAGCTGTAATCATAGCTGGCAACAAAGGAATAGAAACATATACTAAAATTATATACCTTCCTCTAAGTGATATAGTAAAAGAATGATACAGCTAACCAAACACATTATCAGTCAGAAAAGCTGAAAAAAAAAACAAACAATTTGAACGTATGATAATAAGATTACGCTTCATTTTGATATGAAAAAATAATTATGTTACTATATATATAACATTTTTTTAGGATACAATAAAATAATTCTGATTGTAACATGAATGGTCATATAATTTTAATACTACATATATTTATAATTCCTAATATCGATTAGGGATAGTATAATTGACAGTGGTCGGCAAAGCGCGACTTACAAACATCTACGGAGGCGAAATACTTTCATTAAAAAACATGCAAGATAAAAATTACATATTATACAGTAGAACCTTGTTAATTTCTCTTACCAACGCATATGAACTTCAAAAAAGAGCGTAACTATCGCTAAAAGCCCGGAAACGTAACCGTAGCCTTGCCAAGGCTACGGTTAGGGGTAGTCCATGGGCAGAGGGACGCATATCATAGGTGAGCTTCCTGCTTGTTTGCCGCCGTTTCCATAAAAACGCGATTAAGAATTCGCCGACACTGTAAGTACACATTGTTTTTTAGAAAGCAATTTAGGAATATGTAAACAATAGAATTATCACAAATTTATAAATCACATTAACACGTGTTTGCTTCGAAATTATAATTTATTTGCATCTTGATGTTCGACTTAAAAGGTTCTACTGTACATACAGATAAATTAAAATTCTAATACAGAAAAAGTATAATTTTTTTCAGGAAAAATCGTTCGCAATAATAAATATTTAATGAATATAATTTTTTTATTTAGTGCAGTTTACTAAACGGTTAAATTTGGCTCCCGATTTAATATTATAATTGTGTTCGACTCAATTTCTATAAAATTTACCGACCACTGATCTAGGATGTCTAAAAATCGAGACAATACCGCATTCTTGATAGACATAATTTCTTTGATTTATAATTATGAGTATAATGAGGTAATACGAATTTGTTTTGAGCTGAAACTTTCTGACGACGTTTCGATACAGATTTCTTTTAAACTTTATATAGCTCAACAATTATTAACAAAGATACTAGTCTGGAAAATTTCATCATCATCATCATATGTCATATCATTATTTACAATTATGTGAATGCCTATGTGTTCACACGATTAAACACCATAATTAAATAAAATTGTGTACTTAATGTTCGCAGAACTGGTTCCAGTTATACGTTAAAACGTAATAGACAACCAAACATACAGAAAGACATATATGTGATACATCTGTAAGGATTAAAATATATATTTTCAGAAAATTAAAAGAAAAATCATTATTATTCTCACTTGAATCACACAAAATAATTCGAAACTTATTTCTATCTCCCATAGTACTCGTAACACTGGCAGTACCGCGCATGTCAGGCGTCCGCACTCTCCTTCTCAACCTCCTCTCGACTCTCAATCTCAATCTCCTTCTCAGGACTCTCTTTCTCCTCTTTCGCGTCCTTCTTCTCCTCCGCTTTGGAATCTGTGGATATTGAGCTGGACGTCAAACTGTTGGGCTGAGACGAATCTTTGCTTTGCGGCTCTTGGCTTTTCTCTTTGTCTTTTGAATCTGAAACATTAATTTTCTAACTAAATATCTAAATACATACGAGATAATTCTTAATAATGAAAGTACACTAAATATAACTATTTACCAATATTTTTAACCTAAATAATGTAAAAAGATGTATATTTACTAGTGTCGGAACGAATTTCGGAATCGGCCGAAACTAAAACCAAGAGCGAACATTCGGTATTGGTTTCTGCCGGCAAACCAGTTTCGAGACTCTATTAGACTCTATTATTTACTACATTTAAACTATTACTTATATACATTGTTTATACTACAATCTTGGGACTACATTCATAGAAGAATCAACTAACACCACTAAAAACTGAACTAAAACAGAAAACTTCATAGTAAATTAAACTTATTCTGTGGTTGTATCGCTCTTTTTATTGATTCACAAACGTGAATTGATCCAGGCGAGATATACCCTCTTCCACAGACCTAGAATAATAAATTAGCTTGTTTACCCTCAAAATCCAAAGTAATTAAAAAAAACATCTTTAGGTACATTTTGCGGATACTATTTTTGAGAGCTTCGTGGTAAATAGTTTTATAAGTCAACCACGAAGCGGGGCACAGGTATATGAAGGTCTTGACTGTGGCCGGGCGAGTTTCTTAATAATTTCGCACCCGTGGGAGAGCCATGTTGAAGCATATGCTGACGCACTAATTAGGCCGGCTCGTCCGAAGTGATACCATGGACTCACAGAATACTTAGCGTGAAATGGTAGTTGTAATTGCAATAGTACTTCTACTGTGTTTCGCTGAGTGAGTGAGAATATTGGACGTCCATAAAAATTCCTACTACATTATCAATGCGGGAACTGTGTCGCGATTGTCAATGAGCGGCGGGGTGTACTCTTACCCCATAGGAGACCCACCTACTCCGTTGTCCGCTATACCAGTGAAAAGAAAACTAAAAACATACCGTGAGTCGCTGGCCAGGGTTTCCTCACAAACATATTCTCAACTATGCGATCAATATTATCCTTTTCCGTTGAGTTTGGTGGCCTGAAATTATATGATAATTTATTATTTCCAGTTAACACTACAAAAAAGGCTTTCTGTGTACCCATACATTTTTATGAAATCGGTGACAAACGAGCTGGAGGCTTCCTGGAACAAACGGCTCTCCGACCATGGAAAACCGTAGCACTTGCCGAGCCGGGAGTGTGTTACCGGCCTTTAAGGGATAGGTGATAGTTTTTTGAAGGTTTGTTTGACGTAATGGTTTGTTACATTGCTTGGATGTTACATCATAGCCATTTTGTGTGTACTAATCGACATAAGCGTCGTCCCGATGACTCACCAGCGATAACAGTACTACCCGCACTTCGATGTTTATGTTAGAACAAGTAAACCAAACAATGTAAAACTGTCTAAATATCTCCTTAGATCAGTGTTCCGCAAACTTCGTGTTCCAAGTACATCTAGGAAAAGCTAAACTTTAAAGTTACACGACAAACGAAAAGAAAACATGTAAGTAATAATCAACATTTATTTATTAAGCACCAAAAGAATGAAACGATCACGCACGTGCGCTCGCATGATTGTATAGATAATATGTGTGCCTAACTATTTTACTTACTTTTACTTATCACTAAGTTTATAAGAAAACCTTTTTTTTCCGCGGCACACGAATTTACGAGCACGGTACACTAGTGTGCCAGTACACATTTTGCGGAACACTGCGTCTAGGGCCCTATGCTACTAATCTATTCAATGACATTTTTACTTTGCACTATATATAAATGCAGTCCCTTCAGTGTCGTTATATAGAGTTTACACTGTATATACATATATGTATGTGTGTGTGTGTGTGTGTGTGTGTGTGTGTGTGTGTGTGTGTGTGTGTGTGTGTGTGTGTGTGTGTGTGTGTGTGT